>PYAF01003299.1:802270-838425 GCA_007407185.1 Glycine tomentella
TCAAATTCTTATTTTCTTATCAAAATATTCATTAAATGACTGAATTAAACCATTCCAATGTATCTTTTACTCCAAACATAACGATCAAAACGTTATATTTCATTTAAAATAAAAAAGAAAAAATATTTCTTCAATTTCCTAACTTCATTTTCTATCAAATGCTTTTAAATTTCACATTTCTGAACCTTTCAAATCGTTCCACATCTCAAAACTCTCCCCCAAATTCTTAATCATGTGAATAAAAATTAAGATATATTCTTTTTTATTGAGACACAATATTATTGTTACAAAGTATCTATTAATTTTTTAATAATTAATCTTTATCAAGAAATCTGATTGATCATTTTTAATAAAATTTTATCTCTTAATTATATTTTTTCCATGTGAATAAAAATTATGAATTTAAAATTTAATGCAAAATAAAACTGAGGAAAATATTTAACTATAACATTTATATAATTGAGATAGTAAGTTAGAGTAAAAAAGTATTAATATATCAATGAGGTGTTAATCATAACTAAATTAAAGGGAAAAATATCAATTAAATTAATGTAAAATTAAATTTTTTAAAATAATAATTATATTTAGAAACAATATTTTAATTTCTAAAGTGTTTATGTGAGTGTGATTCTTTGTGTGGCTATTTTTTTAGCTGCATATATGTCTTTATAGGTACCATTGCTGGAGAATAGAGAACCACATAATGAGGTATCTCACACTGTCACTTTTGAATCATGCGCATAAATTGCAACTTATGTTTGAAATTATTATGTGTTTTGTCCGTAGATATGCGTTACTTTCCGCCTCTTAATATGTATCAGTCAATTCTAGTATTAGTACTTTTATGGGAAAAAATTTTAAATATTGCAGTTTTAATAAATATTTACAAATTTGTTGTAGTTTGGAAATTATTTGTGAATCTACAGCAATCAAACACACCCAAGTCAGACGTGTTCAAATACGTCCAAGTCAGATGTGTTCAAACACACCCCAGTCAAGTGTGATTGGAGCTCAGTCCCGCCCCACCCAGGCATGACCAAACACGCCCCCACCAGGCGTGACTATGCCACCAGTCACGTCCCATCCAAGCGTGACCTTGCACCCCTTTTTAAACACCAAATTCAACATTTGACTCCACTTCTGCATCTCTCTAGCACTTTGCTTTGACTTCTCTCTAGATTTCTGTTTTAATTCGAGGCTTTGTGCAGTTAAACTCTGTCAGTCAAGTAAATGTTGCTCGAATATCTGCTTTTTAAATTACATGAAATATATTATATGATTGTCTTAGAGAATTGTTATTGATCTAGGAAATTGTTAGTGACTTACATTAAAAATAGTTACTTGTAACATATTTTAGCGCTATAGTTAGTTAGTTATAACATTTTTATTGGCTTAGAAAATTATTAGTTAATGACCTAGGTTATCATTAAAGACGTACCTAAGATATATGTTTATTGGCTTAGAATATTATTAGTTAGTGACTTAGGTTATGACCTAGGTTATCATTAAGGATGTACCTAAAATATATGTTTATTGGCTTAGAATATTATTAGTTAGTGACGTAGGTTATGACCTAGGTTATCATTAAGGACGTACTTAATATATATTTTATTGGCTTAGAATATTAATAGTTAGTGACGTAGGTTATGAAGTAGGTTATCATTAAGGACATACCTAAAATATATGTTTATTGGCTTAGAATATTATTAGTTAGTGACGTAGGTTATGACCTAGGTTATCATTAAGGACATACCTAAGATATATATTTATTGGCTCAGAATATTATTAGTTAATGACTTAGGTTATGACCTAGGTTATCATTAAGGACGTACCTAAGACATACGTAATCAATTTTTAAAAATAAGGTTTATTTTAAATTAAATAAATTATCATAATATGATTATAAAATTTTAGCGATATAGTTTGTTAGTTGTAATATGTTTATTTGCTTATAATATTATTAGTTAGTGACTTAGGTTTTGGACTAGGTTATGATTAAGGACCTTTCTAAGACGTACATAATCAATTTTTAAAATATTTTTTATTTGAAATTAAATAAATTATCATAATATGATTATAAAATGTGTAGCTTATTATTATGGCCGAGTCAAGTCATCTGAGTCACCTATTTCTGGTTTTGACCGTGAGCATGAGCCTACCGATCCTACAACGCATGTTCTTCCCGGACCATATAGATGGGATGTACTTAGGAGGCGTAGACAGCGCACTCATATTTCACAGGCTGTTTGGAATGAGGAAACAAAGAGAGAGCTAAATATTTGTCGCGGAGGTAGACCTAGTGGTGGATCTCGACCCGACGATATTCTAGACCTAGTCGCACAGTATTTGACTGAGGCTGGTTTCATACATGTGGCTCGTAGGAAGTATATGTAGGGACCGATTTACGAATATTGTTATGTTTAGTGTGTTGAAATTTTAATGTTCAAATTGCTAGTTTCATACATAGTGTATTTTGAACTTATAAATTGATAAGTTATCTATATTTTTCAGATTGATGTTGGTCTTATCAATGCTCTGATTGAGCGGTGGAGGCTAGAGACACACACTTTCCATATGCCACAGGGTGAGATGACAATTACCTTGCAAGATGTGGCAGGTATTCTAGGATTGCCTACTGATGGGCAAGTCATTACCGGACAGACTTACACAAATTGGGCAGAATTGTGTAATCAGGTTTTTGGTAACGGCCCTGATGCGACCACTGAGTTATCCACCGGCAGCTTAAAGTTATCATATTTTGATAGAGTGTATCCTTCATAGGATGCAATTGCTGGTAACCCTTAAAATGTGATATACTTCACGAAGGCTCACATTGCACGAATGTTAGGATCTTGGATCCTTTGCGACAGATCGGGGGGGAGCGTAGTAGGATGTCGCTATATCACCTTACTTGATGGTGATTTTGTCGATATTGGTACATATAGATGAGGGTCTGCGGTTCTGGCAAACTTGTTTAGGCAATTGTGCGAATGCACAGACCCCGATAGAAAAGACATTGGTGGTTGCACAATTTTGCTTTAGATTTGGGCGTGGCTCAGATTTCCACCAATTGCTCCCCCATTGCCTGATCCGTATGAGCCAGACCGCCACTTCGGACACAGGTATGTTTATTTTGTATTACTTGAATCACCGTGCATTTATGTGTACTGCAATTAACAATTGAATGTTGAATCTGGATATTAGATTTAATGCTCTAGGTCGCTTCAGCATGAACTCACTGAATTGGTATCGAGAGAGACTAGACACTTTAACTAGAGATGAGGTATGCTTTTTTAATGAAATATATTTATTTAAAATGGATGTGAATATGCAACTGACTCCTATATATGATTTAATTGTGTAGGTGGTTTGGCAACCTTATGGAGATTATGATTTTTTGGGTGCATCTCCTAACACACAACATTTGTGGATGGCTAGGACACCTATTATTTGTTTTCACATTGCGAAGTATTCCCAACCTAATAGATGCATGAGGCAATTTGGACAGGATCAACCAATACCTCACAGGGCTGGAAAATTGAAAGGTGTGCATGATTATACCCTTTGGAGTAAAGCCCAAGAAAATTGGGCTCGTAAGCTAAGAAAATTTATACAGAGATGAAATTGGAGATATGAACATGTTGAAGTGCCTCCTGCAATACATGGTCTTATGTCACCGAACCATGAGTGCATGGTTTGGTATAGACTTTCCGGCAAGTGATATGTGACCAAGCGGTCTGCCAAATTAGGACGCTGTGTAAGTTATTTACTCAAAATACATTTTTTTACCATTATGTTATATTTTTGTTTATGTAAATGTGTTGTGAGTTATAGGTTGATGGTCTAGAGAATTTGTATTTTGTCACGACGGTTGAGCAATTTGAGATCTACGGTTTGAATTATGTACACAAGGAAGTGGGTCGCCTAATTGCTGTTTTCAGATAGTCGGCTAAGGTGGAGGAGGCAGGTCCAAAGGTACCGCTGACCCAGCTTCCGGAGGAGCCACAGATATCCATTGACATTGGGCGTCGTGCGAAAGAGGGTCGAGGGTTAGGACGTCGTCGACGACCTATTCCACCAGTTCCTGAGCCTATCCATGTACCCAGGCCATGCACGAGTGGATGGATTAGGCCACCCTTCATAGGTCATGAATACGGTGTTCATCAGACATATTACGACCCTACGCAGGCAAAGGCTCATACATATTATCAGCCAGAGGCCCCACCGATGGACACACAGTGCCAACCTGCGTATCATGTCAGTCCAGTAATGATGTCATGCGGTGATCAGGTAGGGAGAAGTAGTCAGGCACCTCAGGAGTGGGATGATGCAACTATTGAGGAAATGTATAGCCAAATAGATTTTTCACCACACCAGTCAGGCTATCGTCCAGAGCTGCCAATCGAGGACACTCCACCTCCATATCATGTGCAACAACCTTCTCTTGCTCCACAATATTCGCATGGACGTGGTAGACGCAGATTGCCAGATCGTCAAGCGCATCATTAGCAGTGGCCTCCAGCTTCATAGACTGTATATTTTGTTATTTTATTTGTTTTTCATGATTATGTGTATCTATGTAATTGTTAAACAATTTTTGGTTGTTTTAATGTTTTAATTTCATCGTATAAATTAACTGACATGAGTGGTTTCACATAAAGATTGGTTTATTTTCAAACTACAAAAGAAAAAAGATCGAAAACACATGACGATTAGGGATATGACTCAATAGTTCATATCATTCATATACTAATCAGCTTTAAAGAAAATAACTTCATAAAATGGTTCTTAAAAACTCATAACGCCCTCTTGGATCAAATAAAATATACTAGTTACTTGTTACTTGGTAGTACAAATGAAAACATAGTCAATACATAATAGATTAATTAACATTATAAGAGTTAATTGATGAAGTATTCACATAAGAGGTACATGCAGCTATACGAGGTGTTATTGTCTTCTCGGTTCAATTTGTCATGGACGTCGTTAGGTTATGAAATATATCATTTGTTACGGACTATGTTTAAACATAAAGCAACAAATAACAAAAAAGTACACCTCAAATGCATAAAGTTATGAAATCTAACAAGATAAATTTGACAGGAAGCATGCCTGCTACACCATGCGGAACTGTAAAATGACATTGACAACACTATGACGATTGCAATTAAAACACGTTGTGGTCTTTTATACTGTAGCCAATAAATTTGACTGAATGCATGCCTGCTGCAACATATGGAACTGTAAAATGACATTGACAATACTATGACGATAGGAGTTGAGTCACGCCCCATTCAGGCGCAATTGGTCATACACCACCCAGGCAGGACTTTGCACCCTTATTATATACCCTGTTGACACAACCACTCCCTCCCACACTACATACCTCCACAAACGAAATTCAATATCAATAGTATGACATTCTTAGGTGAAACAATCTCTCAAACCATTGCTAATTCCAAATTAACAATAATTTTTTTGAATGGATCAATTATACACAACCAAACTGGTGTTTCTTTTCAATTTCCTACTCCAATACCAATGCGAGTTCCTGATGAGTGTTCTTTTCAATCAATCAAGAGTAGAATACACAACACCCTTAAGCTCACCAATGACCAATCTGTGCATAAAATTTACTATCGACAACCATACATCAATACAGGTCAGCAATTTTTTTTCATGCTCTGCAACTGAAAAATGATGATGATGTTTACACAATGTTGGTGTGCCATGAAAAACTCCCGTGTGTTGGTCTTATAGAATTATTATGTATCATCAGCAGAACACATGATGGTGTATTCAACCTACTTCGATCCACCATCACTCCTACTCATGATGTAATGTTGTATTACAACAGCAAGTGGAACATACCATGACAAGGTAATTTTTTGGGTTACTCCTTTACTGGAACAAATCTAATAAGATTTAAATTTCTTCCCAATGCAATATCGAAACACTGAAGGATATAATCAAGCAAGTTACGCCGCTAGGAGTTTCCCCTCATGGAATTCACAAATATTCAAAAAACTTAGTCGAATATGAAATAATACAACTGAAAAACGATGAAGATGTATTGAAGGTGTTAGCATAATCTAATTACTGGAAGCATTTCTCTCCAATAGAAATTTTAGCTATTTTTAACAAACCAGAAATCCAACTACTGGAAGATGACATGTCCCACGTCTTCCAAATTATGATTAGTTTCCTAATTCTCATGTTTCAATTGTTGTTGTTAGTACGTTTCATTGTTTTTGTTTTTTAATGTTTAACTTTTTGTGTTTGTCTATCTAATTCCCATTGTTTATACGTTCTGTTATTTTATTAGATTTCCATGATTATGTTTCTCTATGTAATTGATAATGTTTTTTCTTTTTTTCATGTTTTAAATTCATCGTAGCGTATAATATAACTGTGATGAGTGGTTTCACTGGAAGTTTGGTTTATTTTCAAACGTTCATTATGAAATATAACAACATAAAGAAAACATTGACAATAACATAAATAAATCATGAGCTAGATGGACGATTAAGACAATTTCGACGGTTATGACCAGGTAATTTGCATATACCACACCTAATACAACTTTGACTAGCTTCAACTTCATCCATCTCATTGCGTATTCTAGTTGACTTTGGAAGACCCTTTGCACATAACATAGACCTGTCAGGTATGACCATTGGATCTTCACTAGGTGGAATTGCTTGCTCATTACCAATTGGCTGCCATGGAAATAAGTAAGCATGTACCAGATTTGTTATAAGGAATATGTCATCCACATATTGTGTCGGTGCCTGATGAACATGTAAAGCGGCTGCTGCGACATGACTACAAGGATACTTGAACGCCTTAAATTTCCCACACTGACAGAACCGCTCATGGAGGTTTATCGAATATGATTTGTCATAACCATCGTCAACCTCAAATACAAATTGTTCAACATTATATGTACGAACATAATGAGCAGTAGCATTGGTCTCATTGGCCTTCAACATCGCAACCACATTTTTGCAATGAGGATAAAGACCTTGCAATTCATTAAGAGTCGATTGCCCCCTGGTTACAAAGTATTCCACCAATCTGCTATATGTGTGTTTAACCAATGCGCTTATTGACATGTTTCTTGCACCCTTTAAAACCCTATTTACTAACTCGGCCAAATTTGTCGTCATATGTCCATACCTTCGTCCCTCAACATCATATGCACGTGCCCACTTTTCCTTGGGGATGTTATCAATCCAGTTTGCAACCTTAGGACTCACATCACGAAAACGTGTGAAGGCTATCTCAAAATCAACAATAGAAGGATATAACCTGTACACAAATTAAATAACATTAAAATTTAGTTATACATCCAAAATTAATAGATGAAGTTTTTAACCATACCTAAATTCATAACCGCTCTCTTCAAATTTTCATTTCTAAACTTTTGATAAAAATTGCTCGCAATATAATGAAGGCAAAAGACATGATAAGCATGCAGTGGTTGCCACCTACGGTGCCTCTCAACTGTAAATAATATGCTTTGGTGCCGATCATAAATAAGACAAATATTTGTCTTCTTTGTAACATGCGTGCAGATGTTATCCAGAAAGTATTCCCAAGCTTCCAACGTCTCACCCTCAACAATAGCAAATGCAAGTGGCAAACACTCATTATTACCATCCTGAGCTGAGGCAACCAACAATTTTCCTTTGTACTTGCCATATAAATGAGTGCCATCAATTTGAATAACTGGCTTACAAAAATTAAAAGCCTCGCAACATTGTCTGAAGGTCCAAAAAATGCGGTGAAACACGCGTTTTCCATGAACGATTCTATGAGCCACATAATAATTTTTTGTTTGAAGATGATAAACAGAACCTGATGAAAAGTGAAGCATATAGTCACACCACCTTGGCAAAAATGTGTATGATTCCTCCCAATCACCATAGATAATTGTCATTGCTTTCTGCTTTGCATACCATGCCTTTCTATATGAAACTTTGTATCCATAGGAATGAGTTATCCTCTCCTGGACTAGTCCAATTGAACATGATAGATCATGCTTTATCATCCCTCATAATAAAAAATGATCACGTTATCATTAATAATAATAATAAAATCATTAATTCTCATCATTATCATCTCATCCAATAACGTACCTAGTACGACTGAAACAATAACATCAACATCAAGTTGTTTGTGGTCCTGAGAAATGTGATCATTTAAGCAATTGTGGTTGTCACCCCATTTGGTAACCACCCATCTTTCACCGTACGTTGGTTTCATTACCCTAACCCTCCACGAACAGTTTTGGTCGTGTGCATGACATTTCAGGCTTAACTGTGTCGGCGTACTTTTAACCACAACATCTTCTTGATGCTCCTTCATGAGGTTCCGCTTGATTGCCATTTGCACATCTTGTTTTGATGCAAATTCCTGTTTCACGAACAACTTATTCCCTAATATTCATGGACCCTCAACTGAACTTGAACCAGTGCCAGAATCTTGTTCACTCGGATAATCCTAATCAATGTATGTGTAATGTGGGATTGCATCCCAAAAAGTTTTATTACCCTCGCCTACATGTGCATTATCCCATTTTTATTACAAAAAAATACATAAACAAAAACCAGACATATATGTAAGTAACTATTGTTTGGTAACACATCCTGACATTGTTGTGGTAATTGAGACTCCCCTGCATCCTCTTGTGGTTGGATTTCAGACTCCCCACCACTGAGTAATGTACTTATATTTGAGTTGCGCTTCGACCATCATCCTCATCATTGTCCGAAGCATTAGCATTCTCGACAAGAAGATGATCTTCCATTGCGATATTTTCATCATCTTCATCGTCAATATCGTCATCCATAACCCAAGTAGGGTCATTTTCATCTTCCATAGACAAATTAACAAGTGGAACAGCAGATGCTGATGCATTACGAGAATAATTGAAATCAACTGACCTCCTCATTGGTAAAGCCACATCCTCTGCTTCAGCATAATCCAAGTACAACTCTAAGAAATTTTTCCTGAAGAATTCTTTTATTACAAATTATACGTCTTCGTCGTCTATTACTTTCATGCTAATATATTTATTATTGCACCATATTCTTGCAGTAACCATAGTGATAGATTGATTACCTTTGAGAACTAACTTTTGATTAATTTTTTGATGCAATTCGTCAATGATTGAGTTGCGCTTGATACGTGTTGGCCTTTTATCATCTTCAAAAACAACACCACGTCGGCCCTCAATTTTGCTACCATTATAATATATAACAATACGAACAAAATCAGCATCTGCAGACATTGCAAAGATGATGAAGAAGAGTTGTGAAAAGTGTGAAGAGGAATAGGGTTTAAATAGGGGAAATGGCTGGAAGGAGCAGGGCGCAGGGTCACGCCTGGATGGGGCGTGACTGGTGGCATAGTCACGCCTAGTGGGGACGTGTTTGATCACGCCTGGGTGGGGCGGGACTGAGCTCCAATCATGTCTGACTGGGACGTGTTTGAACACGTTTGACCTGGGCATGTTTGATTGCTGTAGATTAGCAAATAGTTTTCAAACTACAATAAATTCGTAAATATTTATTAAAACTACAATATTTAATTTTTTTTGTTGTACTTTTATATATTGTCAGTGCAGATTTGTGATGTTTATACCAGCAATTTAGTTATTTATATTAAATAAAGGTAATCTAACTATATTATTTAATATTAAATTACTAATTAGTTTTTAGTAGTGATTATATAGGTTTAATCATTGTTTTAATTCTTGAACTTGAAGATGTGTTTATTTAATCCCAAAATTTAAAAATATTTTTTTAAGTCTATCAGATAATAAATTTTATTTTTTGAAATACTTTGAGAATTGTATTTAAAAAAAATCACAAAGTGTCAATTTATTATGTCTACAATTTAAAATCTAATTTTAAAAATTTTAAAAAAATATTTTTAAATTTTAAAAACTAAAAAAAAAATCATAAATTCAGAAACTAACGATAATTAAGCGGATTATATATTATATATGTTTTGCGTGTCACTTGTTCTATAATAGGAAACAAAACACTAATAAGCTTTTTAAGAGCATGATTAACCATGATTTCTTATATGAGATTTCTTAATCATCTTTTTGTGATTTCCGTAAGATTTTTGTGTTCCTTATAATGTCATGTCAATTCTAAGAAACTCATTTAAAATTTTACTCCAATGTTATGAAATCATAGAAAACTTCAAAAACTTGATATATTTTTTTATTATAATTCAATTATTATTCAAATAAAATAAGTAATTCATTTCTTCAATTTTTATGTATACAAATACTACATATGAGTAATTGAAGAAAATAATTAAATTTCAATCTATCAATCTACGGTGGTGATAGATTGAAGAGTTTAGTCCAAACTTTACAAGTTTCACATTAATAATTTCATAAATTTCATAATATCATATTACTTGTTTAACATATATTTCTATCAGTAGATTATTACAGAGTATTAAAATGTTGATTGGTTAAAAATTTTAAGAATTATTTTCACAAAATAAAAAAAAGGTTATAAATAAACTAAACAAGTCAAACTCAATTTTTTTTGTAAAAATATGCCAAACTCAAATTTTTAGATGAATTCTTTTAATTAAATGAGTCAAACTTAAGTCGTTTATTTTTTCCAAAAATCAAACATAAATTTTTAGTGTTTGACTCGGCTTGACTCTTTATATTCCTAATAATTGGTTCAATAGAGTGATGCTCTATTATATTATTTCTTCATAACATAAGGCTATGTTCGGTAGGATATTTTAGTTAGTTTCTAACTTTTTTATTACTTGAAAAACTTATTTGACTATTTAGTAAACAAATTTTTTTGAATAGATTCTGGCATTTTTTTAAACGCTATTGAAGTATTATTTTTAAAATATTAACTTTTAACTTTTTATATTTTATTCTATTTTTGTCCTCAATATATTTATTCAATTTCCTAGTTACTCTTTTAAATAAAATATGATTTTATTATTTTTGTATCATTTTATACTTTTCAATTACTTTATATAACAACTAATTTTATCGAACATTTATAATTTAATAAGCTAGTATTTTAGCTTCCATATATCAACTTTCAGCCTTCAATCAGCTTTCCAATTTTCAACTATCTTTTTAGCTAGTTTTATCAACCTAAACAAATTCAACTCAATAAAAAAAACCTAAAATAAACTCAATCGGTGTGTAAAAAGCTATAGTTAACACATATATCAATCTTTATTATAAATTAATTAATGTTCCCGTAACATGGGAAATTATTTTTTTTGAAAGGAAACATGTGAAATTAATTAATTAATTACTTGCATTTATAGTCTTGGTTTTTAGAATAATGTTTATTCTGTCAAATTTGTAAATACATGCATCTTCTATTACATGTCCTTGAATCATTTAATAAAAAATACATAATTATATAAAATTTTAAATTTATATATTCATTAAATAAACTTTTAATTTTCATAATTAGCTACCCAATCATTCAATCATGTCTCCATCTATTTAATTTTCATAATTGGATTAAAGAATGGATGAAAAAATATGATTAAAAAAAGATTTTATAAAAAGTGTGGTTAATCAAATTTTTAAATAAATATTAGTCATCAACATAATGAATAAATACTTCTCACAAATGTTACCTTGACTAAAAAATCCTGCCTCCATCCATGCCTTTTATCTCAATGATTTCTTTATCTGAAGTCTCAGTGTTTGAAATCGATAAGTACCAGGTCCCAATACCTTGAAAATTGTATTTGGCAGACCATGCAGAGTACTAGGTAATCTACTACACATTTTTACTGTTCTCGTTCGAAAGCAAAAACATTGGTTTATATCATTAAAGAGATTGCTTCCAATATCTTTCCCTTCATTGTTTGGCTCACAATTTTTCATTTCCCTTTTCTTCTGTCGCAGATGGATAGGTCACCATATTTCTTGCATTATCTTATCACTATTTCACCATAATTTCAGTCTTTGAAATTGTTACACCGGCCTGGTCCCAATACCTTGAAAACTTTATTTCACGTAGACCATGCCCACTTACGAATTAATTTACTCCACATGCCGCTATTTAATTTAGTACTAAACTTCATTTTCTTTGACTATATACTGCAGCCACGCGCACCATAAGATAAATGTGAATCTATTCCACATATAATTACTAATAAAGCTCCTTTTCTTTGTCTATATATGGCCCCGCGCTCCATACGAAAATTGAGATATAGTAACATAGCATATACAAAGTTACATGTTTTAATCAACTTGGTCAATTCTGCCACCCAAACCCAGAAAGAATAGAACCACCTCCAGGAAAAAATTAAAGATGTTCAGCGTTAAGGAATTAGTTGATTCGAATAGTCTGAAGTCTGTTCCATCCAATTACATTTGCCTAAATAATCCCGAAGATTCCATATTGTATAATGAAACAGAGAATATTCCAACCATTGATTTTTCCCAATTCACCTCTTCCAATCCCAATGAACGCTCCAAGGCAATCCAACAACTAGGCGATGCTTGCCGCGATTGGGGTTTCTTTATGGTATTAATATACTTAACCTCATACTTTATATTATGCATTTTTTTATATGCTTTAATTTCGCTAACTTCTCCACGTGCATATTAGAGTTTAATTCCTTCCGCATGCATGCATGTAACTTTTGCTGTATCGTTAATTTTGGTGTATACTTTATATAGCTAATCAATCACGGTGTATTGGAGACACTAAGGGATGAGGTGATTAGGGCAAGCCAGGGATTTTTTGATCTGACTGAGAAAGAAAAAATGGAGCACTCAGGGAGGAACCTATTTGATCCAATAAGATATGGGACAAGCTTCAATGTCACGGTGGACAAGACCCTTTTCTGGAGAGATTATCTCAAATGTCATGTTCACCCTCACTTTAATGCTCCTTCCAAGCCTCCTGGTTTTAGGTACCATTCACCTCACTCTTTTGTTTTTTTACTTTGTCCTATATCATTCTTGGAAAAAAGGAAAGATAAAGAGAAAAGTAGGATAAAAATTAAATAAAATAAAGAGTGTATGTCAATAATAATTCATTATTATTTTTCAACCTTTTGAGCTGTGTAACTGGCCGGTTTTCCTTTCACAACAAAAGTTTAATTAACTTATTTCTTAACTTATATATATATATATATATATATATATATATAAGTGAGAATATATAGGAGAACATGAACGACTCAGAAATAAAACAACCAAAGTTCAAACTTTAAGTTTTTTTTTAAAAAAATTATTTACTATTAGTTTTTACAAAACAACGATGTCTTATATGTTGACAAAAAATATTTATTATATAATTATCACATTTAAAGTAAATTTTTTTTCTTAAGTTGTGTTTTAGACTTCACTCATCATTTGGATCCGCCTGAGTGAGAGGTAACTTATATGAGTATCACCAAGATTTTAATAGGTTACAGTCCAAAACTTTAATTGCAATTTACAATCATAACATCAAATTTTTGGAGATTTTAGTCACATAGCGTTTGCAAAAATTTGTTTGCAATTCTATATAATGTAAAAAAAATTAAGAAAGTTTGCAGAACTGCAGTTTTACAAATCGAAACCATGAATTTCACATAATATAAGTACTTTGGGCGACTTTAATTCTTTTGATTGTTTTGTTACAATCTAATGTAGTCGGGGTTAATTTCTTTTCTTTGGTGGGTTGTTGAAATTTTAAGGACCACACCATATGCTCTACCTTAATATATAGTCGACGGCAAGAAAGAACCATGACTACTCCGACGACCCATACCTTAATCTTTCCTACCAAAACATGGTGCTTCTTGCACTCTTTGGCTCTGGATATATATATTTATCTTGCCTTACTATCTTGCTTCATATATATAGTACATTCTTTTAAATACACTTTTGTTAGTTTAAATTTATTAGAAATTATAAATTTTGATAAATTTTACTTCTAATTAATTTAATGAGTCTTTCTCCTAATTTTATAATTTTTCAATAAATTTTAAATCAATAGAAAAATATGTTAAAAAACACTTCTCTTTCCAGTTTAATTTATGCTAGCTGTACATATTTTTTATGTGTACAATTAAAACCTGAGATCTTAAGCAAATTACTCCATCTTTCACCGTTAGATCAACCTTTAGTAGTTGAGTTTTATACATTGTTCTAATATCAAATTCAGAAAAGAAAAGGGAAAAATTTCTTCATCTCCCGATAAGGAAATTATGAAGCAGGTGAGACAGTTCACTTTTGTATACTTATACCTCATCTTTTACGCATCACTCCAGATGATCATCGTACTCTTAAAGTTTTCCATTTTCTAGATGATGACCAAAAATATATTCTCTCTCCTTTTGTTGGGCAAAAGTTGTGAAAATGACGAAGCAACACCCACATGATAATAATAACCCCACCTCCTCTCTGGATACTTTCCATTGGTGAACGGACAGCAGTGGAAATGGCAACACTCCAAAACAAGATATTTTAAAATTTTAATTTAAGCAATGGAAAGTGTACTGGAATTTAGAGTTAACAAATTAATAATAGCTCCAATCCTTAAGAAATGGTCCAGAGTACATGTCCGGCTTGTACCACTTAGTTCAGCACTATTAAGGGTGGAAAATTTCTTATCCCCAGTGGGAGACAACGATGTGTGCGACGGGCCAACTCATATACTAGGACACCCTATTCATTTTCTATGTTGAAGTTTATCAAAGAAACCAAGATTCTATACTTTTGGATTGAGGTCTTTTGCAGTTTCAAATATTGAGATCCTCTGCGGCATTTATTTGAAAAACTCTCCAGAGGGCACAGTAGCTAAGACTAACCTAACATAAAGTAACTAAAAAATATTTATTCTTAATTTTTATAAAATAAAAAGTCACATATATTAATAAAAAGACCATGTATATTGATAAAAATCCAACATATAATATATCATCTAAAGTATATTTTTTGAAAAATTTGTTTTAGATCCCACTCATATTGGATCGATCCTGATAGTAGTTAATATTAAAATAATTTATTTATTAATACTTTGCATTAAGATACAATTATTTTAGAGTTTAATAAATCGGGAAAAAATTATACAATCAATTAGAAATGTTCATCTATTTCTTTTGAATGAAAGAATATTCATTGATACGACTTTTAAATTAATTATTAGGAAGGTTATATTATTTATCATACACAATAATAATTTGTGATTGAAGGCAATATGAAAAGGTTTAACATTATAGGTAGATATTCATCATCCTCATCATTATTATTATTATTATTATTATTTTATTGACTTTTATATGGTTAACACTTTTTAGCGTTTTCCAAAAATTACATTTTTGCTTTCTTCTTTCAGGTTTGATAACATTTTTAGATTTAGATTAACGTACAGTTCATGCATGCTTAATAGAGTTTGTGTTTACCTTTTTAATAGGTTGATCTTATGATAAAATAAAATATTATTTTAATCTATGATAAAATAAATGTTTATTTTTATAAAAATAAATTTTATAATAAATATTTTCTTGAAAATATAAAAATATATATATTTATTATGAATCTTAAGTATTAACAATTTCTTTAAAAAATACTATTGAAATTCAATTTAGATATAAAACAAAGTTGGTAAATACAAAAGGATAAGTTATTAAGAAAATCAGATATTCTGAAAATGATTAATGAGGGTAGTTTAAAATGGTTGAAAGAAACATATCTTGACTAGATGTGAAGGATATAAAGTGCACCTCAAAAGAAACAAGAAAGAGAATATTGAGAGTATCTAATTGAGAAAGTAAGAAGAGTGAGTCTGATTCTAAAGTGTGTAGTAGGTAGATCTAATGCTTTAAGATTCTATAAATGGTAATTTTAAAAATGTGAAAATAAATTATTGGTTAAAAAAATTTAAAGAAGTTAACTTTTTTAGTTAAAATTATTAAAAAATATTTTTATTTGAAAAGGAAGCTATAATTATAACTTTATTTGGAAATTAATCAAAATATAACTTTGTAAAATAATTAAAATGTAACTTTAATAAATTTCAAAAACATTCAAAACAAAAGTATATTTTTGTACCAAAACTAATTGAAATAAACGAACTTTAATTTATTACTTTTGTTTGGTCAGTAGGGTTTTCCCTCTCAAAAGACAATAGGTGTCTGGGGTTCCATTACAGTATGTGATTCCACAATTATTTTAAAGTAATCTAAGAGGCAGTTTTGATCCTTTCCATCTGCATTCCGTCCAGTTAGCATCTAATTGTTGAATTTGTTACTACACAATTAATAAGAGAGGAAAAAACTACTCATAGTTAATAATGGAGAGGACTGTTGC
This sequence comes from Glycine tomentella, assembly GCA_007407185.1. Classification (NCBI taxonomy): domain Eukaryota; kingdom Viridiplantae; phylum Streptophyta; class Magnoliopsida; order Fabales; family Fabaceae; genus Glycine; species Glycine tomentella. The sequence continues at coordinate 818,604 of PYAF01003299.1, forward strand.
TAGAGAGGATCTGAATGGGAGCTTCATAGTAACCTTGCAATGGGAGGAAGATTAACTAATTGAGTTAATTCAAAATATACTAAAATTCCTGCTTTAAGTATCGAAAAAAAAAACTGTAAGCAGTCGCCCAACTATTTATGCAAAATAAAAAACAAATAAATAGTTATAATAAAAATAAACAACCCTTTTTGAGTGGTTCTTTCTTCTTGTTACAATTACACATTCAATAAAATTGGTATGAGTTTATGCAACAACAAACTGAGGTTTGATCCTCACAAATGATCTCCATCTTATTTTTCATTCCACCCTTCACCCATCTCCTAGTGGCCCTTACAAGACAACTTATAAAATCATAATATGGATCTTAAGTATCTTTTTCTATGAAGAAATTACCTCCTTTAAATTAACACTCTAGTGTATGTTTAGATTAATTTATTTTCGAAAAATACTTACTTTTTAATTTCTTGAGATAATTTTTACAAAAAGAAAAAAAATCAGAATGAGTCAGTTACCAAATTCCGGTTAAATTAAACCATGCCTTGCCAATTGATAAAAAAAGAAAAAAAAAAAGAAGCAAAGTCAACTCCAAATAAGTTACACAAATGATGTTATTATGATAAGATATATTTGAAGTAAGTAAATAGTTGGACAAAAAAAGAACTTTTTACGAATCTGAATTTATATTCTTTTAGCAATGTCATTCATTATAAATATATAAGTTTTATTATTTTAAAAAGGTGTTAAAGTTTGTTTGATTAAGTTTTTGTTAAAAATATTATTTACATGTATAATATCTCATAACGTGATCAACTAAAATTTGAATTTTCAATTGCCTTCAAATAATACCCATGGAAAACCCAACAATAAATGGAAGGGGAAAATAAAATATAATGGTATATTATGTTCTATTGTTTAAATTCATACAATGAGAAAAATATAATGAAAATTAATAATGTAACCTATTCTATTATTTGTCTTCATTTTATATAATTTAATAAGAATGTTATGAGAAAAAATATTTTATTCCATCATAACTTATCCAAACAGTAGAATGTAAATTTTATTTCATTATATTTTATACTACTTCATTTTATTTCATTTCATCTAATTTCTTTTTGTCTACTCAAATATAGTCGTAATCTTTATGTATTGCTCATGGAATACTTTAGTTAAAAATATGATTGAAGAAACAATTAGTAGAATTTTATAGTTTTAATTCGTTATAGACATTTCAAGATCATAAAAAAAATTAAAAATCCTTTATGCAAAACTTGATTTAAACAGATCAAATTTTGAACAAATTCACAATATTCTTAATCAAAAGAAACCATATACAACTTGTCCCTAGACCATGGTATTTTCCATACATGGAAATTAACCACCAAACCATAAAAGAATAGATTTATAGTTTATTCATTGTACTCGTTCATTGTTAATTTGCAGCCAAACTTTAGAGGAATACATCACCAAAGGCAGGGAACTGGTTGCAGAATTGCTAAAGGGAATATCTCTAAGCTTAGGGCTTGAAGAAAACTACATACATAAAAGGATGAATATAGACTTGGGCTCCCAGTTGCTGGTTATCAACTTCTACCCACCATGTCCTAAGCCTGAACTTGTAATGGGCCTTCCTGCACACACAGACCATGGGCTTCTGACCCTCCTGATGCAAAACGAACTTGGAGGGCTTCAAATTCAACACAATGGCAAATGGATTCCGGTCCATCCCTTACCCAACTCCTTTCTCATCAACACAGGGGATCACATGGAGGTAAAACAAAATTCACTCTTGCATGCAATTTACTACCATGCAACCCAATTGCACGTTAACTATCAGTTTTTTTTTTTTTTATGGGCCTTGCTTAACGGTACCCATAAATGCTCAAAGGGCGACACTAGTTAAAGAAATGAAAAGAAGAAATATTTTATTAAAAATCATATGAGAGAGTTCATTTAAAAATTAGAGAAAGATGCATTTTGACACATTACAATAAAAATTAGAGGGAAACACATAGCTTATCAATGTCCACAAATGCTCAAAGGCCTCAACGTAAGGGACATTCGTCCGAAAGCAAGTCCCTCCTTGCTTCTCACTTAATGTCATTTTTGACACTTCAACTCCACCCAACAGATAAACAAGCACATGTTTCCTTAACGAGTGTCCTATTAATTAGCATTTGGCTTGAAAAAAAAACATGAAACTTCATAAATCACAAAAAATTTGCTAAAATTTCATTTCTGCCATCATATTTCTTGTAGACAAATTGGAATATTCACTCTATATTTAATTATTATTCAGCATTGGAAAAACAAATGAATGCGCGAATTTTGTTCTCAGATACTGAGCAATGGGAAATACAAGAGCGTTGTTCATCGAGCTGTGGCGAACACGAAAGGTATTAGGATTTCCGTTGGTACAGCACATGGGCCCCAGCTTGACACCATTGTGGGGCCCGCACCGGAGCTGGTATGCGATGATGATCCTGCTGCATACCGTGCCATCAAATATAGAGATTACATGCAGCTTCAACAAAACCATGAACTCGACGGAAAGTCATGCTTGGATCGTATTCGCATTTGAATCAAATTAAGCTCCTACCATCGCTTAATTAGTTAGGTATAGCACCATGCATTTCTTGTATCTGAACCATGCTTGTGTTTCATGTATCATTTAATTTCAATTTGAATATTTATCTACTTGGAATGTAATTTCCACATGTGTAATTGAAAATGCTTAAATGCATGCACGAATCTGCCATGTGTACAAGACAATATTGTCATGTAGGTCACGTTAATTTAAAAGAAATGTTTTTTTTAAGAGCACAATAAAGCTCCACGAGAAGTAATTCTATTCGAGTTGTAATTAGATCAGTAAATTTCTTTCTCCAAGAATTTAAAATAATTATATTTATAATTGGAATAGGATCTCCTATATAAGGAATGGTTTTACATATTTTAAAATGGCAATCTTGATGTATAAAAAAAAAAAAATTAATTGAACTTTCGAGCACCTCTATCTACTCTTATAACATGTTTGGAAATAGATTTGCCAACTTTCACATATCCCACTAATTGAATAAACGCTATTAGTTGTAGCTTTTTACAATTTTCATATCCAAGACGTGAATAATGGAAGATAAAAAGCGATTTATGCATTATTACTTTATAAAAACAAAATGCAATTCTGACTACGGTTTTTTATGATTGTCTTGCAGAACTTTCCGGTGGCTTAATATTTTGTATCACTTACACTTTAATTTTGGTGGCATTTCTTTGTTTGAACCATTAGATTAATCTAATAGGAAAGAATTTACCATTTGTACTGTTTTAAAAGATATTTTAAACTTAATTATTAATTTATTTGTTTTAAATTTTTTACATTTTAAAACTATAAAAATACCATTAATCATGTAGATTAATTGGTACGAAATTATTATACTTTAATCAGTGATCTTAAATTTTCATGTTATAAAAACTAAAATTAATAAAATTATTTTCATATGCCATAATTTTTTTTACTGTGAGCTAGTTATGGTAGTTTAAGAACTAGTACTACAATTTTTTTGATAATTTATTTATACAAACTATTGGTATCTTTCTTTCAAAACAATCTTATTAGGGCAATTAGGACTGATATAAGCATTAAATTTTTTTGTCGAGACTATAGAATTTCTGTTGCTACAGCACACGGGGCCCCCTTCGACACCAGTGTGGGCCCTGCACCGGAGCTTGTTGGAGATGAAAATCCTGCTTCATACCGTGCCATCAAAGACAGAGATTACATACACTTTCAGCAAAGCAATGAACTGGACAGAAGGTCCTGCTTGGATCGTATTCAGATTGGAATCAAAACTTCATAGGTAGTAGCATCCATGCATTTCTTGTAATATCTCAATTATGCTTAAGTTTCAACATTTAATTTTAATTTTAAAGTTGATGTGCTTGGGATGTAATTTAGACACGTATAGTCGAAAATGCATTCACAACTTTCTAGCTCTGTAGTCGATATAATTGTCCTTTGTTTCACTGTCCAATATCTAGTTCTGTAGTTTAAGCATAAGAACAAAGTTGGACTAGCATTGTATTTGCAATTTGGGAATGGTAACTTATAATAATCAAATCGAAATTAAAGTTGAGTTAAAATAAATGTTATTTGTAATTAATTAAATTGCACATTTTAAAAATAGGAAGAGCAACACTAACTTAATCGAGATGAAAATGCTATTCTTTTCTTTTTGTCTTTCGATAAATAAAAAGTTTAGAATGACTGAGCTTTTGTTGGGTCAATTAGTGTAAAATCACATGGGAAAATGGAATCACATTGGGAAAGTCCATTGTTAGAAGGGTTGGTACGTGATGCAGGGTTGACCAATAGAGTTGACCCAAAAAGACTATTTTCGACGAATGAGTATATTTTTTTCGCATGGAACAACCTTCTGAGCGAGATAGCATTCCTTCAGGCTATGTGCCAATATTTTTGCCAAATTCCATCATTTAAAGGGTCAAAACAGCAATTTTATCTTTTATCCTATTTTTAGGGAATAGTTTTGCTATTTTCTTTATGTAAGGGCCTTTTTGGCATTTTATTGTTTCTTGTTTTAGGGTTTCTGATTCATTAATGCTTTTCTGTTTATATGTACATAAGCCTCCTTATGACCACAAACTTTGGTTGAATAAAATTTGAGGTTTTCTCAATTCTCAACATTCGATATTTTTAGGGATCAACAAGATGTTGAACCCTCGTTTCCCTTTCCATTATGTTTTGTTGCATCAGTTAGAAAGGAGGGAACAACTCTATTTTGGATGGATACTTAGATCGGATAGGAAACAATGAAAAATACTTTTAGAAGATTATATCACATCTCAATAGACAAGGAAACTTTAGTGAAAGATGACATCATGGAAGGATGGAAAAGGGGAGAGAAAGTTAAGATGGAGAAGAGACCTATTTGAATGAGAAAGGTCATTGGCTAACAACTTGCTTAGTCTCATTAACACCATATATAGCATTAATTGAAAAACAAAATGATTTATGGACATGGAAGGTGGAACCCTAGCTTGGCAAGTATTCTGTAAAATAAGGCTTTAAGCTAATCCAAGGTCACAAATGTCACCCAGTTAGGAAACTAAATAACAATCTTTTGGTGCAGTATGTCCCCTCAGAAAGTCAAGACATTTACATGAAATGTCATAATTGCTAGAATTTCATCAAAAAACAATCTACTTATATAGATGCATAAAAAGTATGATTTAATTATTCTCAACTGAACATATATAGATGAAGTGGTGGAAATGATATATATGAGAAGTCGGTTATGGATCAAAACTATGATGGTAAAATATCTGTCCTTTTATGATTGGTGGTTACGTTATTTCTTGAATACACACAAGGATTTAATGAGTAAGGGTACCCGTTGTACTCCACCATCTAATACGTTTTACCCTATAAAAAAGGATATAATTAACTAAGAGCAAGATAAACTCTTATATTATTGATCCAATGTGTTATTATATCTTTTTTTATTCTTCCTGTTGTTGTAGGTGTGGTGCAGCTAGCTAATAGTAAAGATTAGAGATGATAAAGTGTATTTGGATCTTTTAGATTTGTAAAAATATCTAAGTGAAACGAATAGTTATTTATAATATTAAGATTGATTACGAGATAAATAAATATCAATAAATTTATATATGTATAAATATTATAGTATCCAATTCATCCTATCCGAGACATATCTCATATATATATATATATATATATATATATATAATTGTTATATATGGATTATATATAATTTTTTAAATCTTTAATCTTTAACAATATAATTATCAAAGTGGAAAATATTAAACCTTTAGTTAGAATTTTTGTTAAGTAATTAAACCATTAACTTTAACAATTGTTATGTTAAATTTGTTTATTTATAACTTAAATTTGGTTATGTTTACTTGTTTCTAATATTATGTGTATGTTTTTAATGTTATGTTTAGATTATTTAAGAGTGAATTTTTACTATAATTGTAATAATTATTTTAATTAATTTTTTTTATTGATTTATTGTTGTTAACCTTATACACAAGTAAAGTGTAAATCATACTTAAAGAGTATGAGTATATAGATGTTCAATGAATACGAAAATGAGAATTAAATTTTTTACCCGCACAAATATAGGACTGGATACGAATATTATGTTAAACACATATAAAAACAGGTCCCATATAACCTTAACCATTGTCAGTGCATACTTCATGAGCACGAATTTCAGAATGTGTAGTCTTCAATCTCAGTTTAATCTTTCTTCTGGTATTCTTTTCACTTTGTGCTGCTTGGCATATTTGGAAAGCTCGCAATGATGTAGTCTTCAAGGACAACAATCGACCAATCTAGTACATTATCAACTAATTCGTTTGATTCATAATACCATTCTCTCTACGGTTACTACTTCTCCTGGGCATAAACAACCTAAGTTGGTCTCGTGGCTACCACCTCCTCATCATGCAGTCAAGGTAAATGTTGATGGAAGTTCCATTGGCAACCCTGCTCCGTCATGATTTGGATTTCATGCATGACTCTCTTGGACAGTGGTTGATTGGCTTTGCTGGTTCATGTGGGCATTCAACCAACATTGACGCCGAGCTTTATACTATTTAAAGAGGTGTGGAGCTTGGAACTAAGTCTTTAGAATTGTTGAATGTGAATCAGACTCGCTTGTGGCTATGGATCTTATTAATCATGATCAACCTCCGTGGCATCCTTATGTTGATTTTTTCAACATGATTCGATCTTTCAAAGATATGATAGACCTCGGTTCCTATGTTTTGACCATGTCTATCGTGAAGAGAACCAATGCTCAGATTGACTAGCTCGCATGACAAATATGAGTTTCTTTTTTCTTAGAGAAACATTTAGGAAGAGAGGATGGTGGGGATCTAAGGTAGGAAAAGTTTTCGAGCTTAAAGAAGACTTACAATGATACTTATATTTATCTCACTGTATGAGATGAGTGAGAATTCGAATATGTGATTTATCATATTGAGAACTTATTTTACGTCACTCGACCAACTCATTAGAATTAATATATGTAAGAAATTTAACATAACTATTATTTTATTTTGAGTAAAAATATATATGTATATAATTGTATGTGCATGGTATAAGAGAGATATTAATCAACAAGTGTTTCCCGTACACAAACACCCAAGAACCAATAAAATATAGAAATGATAGAAAATGAGAACAACAAATTCAATTAAATTTAATAAAAAAAAATGAAGTGAATGGACATAAAATAATATTTGATTAGATTTTACTTTTTATGCTATCGAACTCCAACTTAATCAGAATTCCTAACTCTTAATGAACTAAAGGGTTATAAAAATAAAAGTTTATTATAAATAATCAAAATATATTACCATAATTTGAAAAATAGATGAATGAGTCTCACACGATAAAAAAAATCAATAATTAACTACACATAGACATATTGTTAATAAATAAAACTATAAATATATCTAACAAATTTATTATTAACTAATTTTTCTATTAATAAAAATAGGAGAAAGAACGTTCTAATGATTACGAATGGGGTGACAGCCCTTAAAAAAAGGGCTTGTAAAACACAGCAAAAACCAATGTAAAACTTTTTGGTACTTGATATGTTCACTCCTTTTTATCTAATTACACTTTCCTTCTTTTTAAACTCAAATGACTTAAATAACTTTCTTATCTCATATCCTCTTCTTTTCCTCTTACAATCGCGCAATACTTAAATAATCAAGCCTAATAATACATTACTACTAAATATTAACTTGTGGGAGTGATAATAGTGGTAGAGCTAGTATTCTCATCGAGAATTTGATGTTGTTGGATAACAAAGATTTGGTGCTATTAGAAGTGAGGATTTTTCGATTAAGGAATAACACATCAAATAAAGGTATATTGAACTCTAAATGCATAAAATATAAAATTCAAAATGACTTGTATTTTTGTCTAATTTTTTTAACTTTTTGACTTATTGACTCGATGATAAACTTAAGAGTTTATCGAATTTGTATTAAGTATATCCTAAATCTACTAAAAAAAATCTGCTTATGAGTCAACTCATAAAAAATAAATGAATTAGTAAACTCATAAAAATTAATGAGTTAACTTGAGACTTTAACATCATTATTTTATCATGATATATTCTAACACACTCATGCTATGACATAAAAATTATACTAGACCAATAAGATAAAATAAGTAATAGAATAAAGTAATCATACCCTATGGATATACCAAGTAAATTATTATAAAAAAATATATCTTAAAACAATCATGAATACCAAACGGGCCTTTAACATTGTCCAAAAAAAAAAGGTCATGGGTGTTTTTTTATTATTCAGAAAGAAGTCATGGATTTTTTCTTCCTTTTTTTTTTGGTAAAAGAAGCCATGGATTTTGATAACTAATAATCTTTAATAAAAAAATCACTAGAAATCAAGTCGGCGATATATTAAAATTATAGTGATGACGTGAATTAATGATATTTTAAAATACATTGTTTTATATTTAATTTGTTTACAAGTAATGTAAACATTTGTCAAAATTTATTCATTAAGATAATCAGAAGAATAATTCCTGATCTTTGCATCGTGAATGCATGACTTGTTCAAGAATCAAGATTACAACCTGGCATATTGTCACTTTAAATTATAGTTTTAGTTAATGTTATCTAAATATAACCCAAGTGTCAGTTTTAACAGATTTTATGCAGGACTGCGCAGCCGAATGCAATTAAAAATATATAAAATAAAATATCAACACGCACGATCGCAATTATTAGTTTAAGCAGAAATTAAACTAGCCAAATAAGAAATTATTACTATTCTTTTCTTCTGAAAAGTATTGTTCCTGAAGGAAGATCGATCACCGCTACCAAAATACTTGTAATTCCAACACGAGTTTTTCAAGCAAATAGTGACAATGTGGGGAGGGTGGATCTGAGCACAAGACATGATGATCTAGTGAAGGAGCTATTTGTGAAAGGGTATCACGCTCTGAATCTGCATATGGATTCGGAGGCAGCAACTACTTTGCATTGGGTCAGCATTTTTGGTAATGTTTTCAGTTTGCAACTCATTCAGGAGATTCGTAGGATGCTTTAGCTAGGATGGCATGTTTCGTCTGGTGCATATCTATGGTGAAGGTAATGTTTGTGCCAATTTTTTAGTCAATGTGGTTTGTGGTTTGGAGTGTGATTTTATGATGTTTTAGCATCCTCCACTCCAGCGGATGGGTGAATGGGTGTGGGGATAATAGCTCCCACTAAAAAATAGGTATTGTTCTATAAAAGATAATTTTTTTTAAAAATGAATAGTATAAAATATAGAATATAAAATAGAGAGAATAAATTGATACTAAATTTATTATTTTATCTTTTTAATTTTTCAGGTTTAATTATTATTTTTGTTATCTAATTTATTTTTTAATTCAATTTAATCATTTAATTTATTTATTTGTTTCAGTTTGGTCTATTTTAGATGACACTGATAAATTATATTTTTAATCTATGATAAATTAATAAATTTTTTATTTTTGATCCTTAATAAAATTGTTTTTGTATTGAGTTCCAAATAAAACAAAAAAAAATATTTTGCTCATTGTTATTTTGTTTAGTCCTTTTTATATATCTATTTCTTTCATTTTTGTCCCCATAATATATAGATCATTTGTTATTAGTCCTTGTCAAATATTTTTGAAAGGAACTAAGACAAAATAAATAAAATTTTATAAGAACTAAAATGAAAAAATAGATATATATTAAAAGGACTAAAAAAAATAAAGAGTATTAAAACAAAATTTTAGATTTATTAGGGATTCAGTACAATTTTTTTTATTAAAAACCCTAAACAAAATTTGCTAATTTATTAAAGACTAAAAATATATTTAAATTTTTTAACTAAATTAAAATTATTTATTATCTCCACTAATGAAAATTTCTACATCCGCCACTGACATCCTCCCGTTGCTAGGTAGCCTTTGCTCTTATATGATATGAGAGGAGATTTCATGTCTCCGTTTAGATTCATTATAATTTTCCTTATTCAATTTCGAAAAAGAAATATTTACCCAACACTAGGGTCTGCTTAATAATACATGTTAAAGTAGGTTACACAAGATCTTGAGTTCTACACCAAAAAAACCGAAATGTTTACTCTTAACATTAAAAAGAAAACATTCAAAGACTGCAAAATTAAGGCTCAAAAGTATTAATTCACACACGAGCCTTTGAATTAAAGCTCAATAAAGTTGGTAAAATGATATAAATCTATATTCGAATTAAACAAACAAAAGTCGGAAAAGTAAATAATTTACGCAATTAATATGGCAATTTATTGAAATGATCAAATTAAATCCACAAAATTTATTCATAGTCTATATATTCCATCCATCTCGAACAGTTCCTTCCTCGTGTTATTAAGGCTCAATAATTCACACACGAGCCTTCAAATTAAGGCTCAATAAAGTTGGTAAATTGATATAAATCTATATTTAAATCAAACAAACAAAAGTTGGAAAAGTAAACAAGTTTTGGTGTATTATAAAAAGCTCCGGAGGAAATACCATTTGAAAGTTTATACGGTGAACCTAATAATCTAAGAAGTTTAGATATTGTTAATTTTTAACCAATCAAATTAAATATTATTTTTTTTGTTTTTTTAAATTAGACCTTGATTATTATTTTTTATAATTTTAAAGTTGTAACTTGTTTAAATTAGAAAATATGATTAAAAATAATTTTAAAAGTCTTAATCCAAAGAATTTTTTAATTATTTTCATCACCTTTTGTAAAGCTTATACTTAAAAAAACAATAATAAGATATTTTTAAACCCTATAAATCCAATTTTTTTTATATATAAAAAGTGTTGAAAGTAACTAAAAAATTAGACTTTTAAAATTTTATTTAATTATATTTTTTATTTAAAAAATTGTAGTTTTAAAATTTTAAAAATTAATAATTAAAAATTAGTTTTAAAAAATTAATTAATAAAAATTGACATATAATTTGATTAATTAAAAAATTAACTATATCAAAACGATTATTGGAGAGACAATATGAAAACTGCATGTCCGTGAGAATACAGAATACTGGATTATGCATTTGAGTATTTAAGCATTTGAACTCTCCACTCTTCGCATCTATTCATTTCACGCTATGTCCCTCCGCAAGAGGCTGAGAAATCTTGCGCACAATCTCAAGGACAAAGCCTCGGTGATCGCAGCATCACTCTCTCTCAAGCGCCACGTGTCCTCCGTCCGCATCCATGTCCTCCGCGCCACCACCCACCGCCTCTCTGCTCCGCCATCCACGTCGCAAATCGCCGCCGTTCTCTCCGCCGGAAAAGGCTCCTATCTCCTGTCACGCACCTGCATAGACACCATCATGGACCGCCTCCACAGAACCCGAAGCGCCACGGTGGCACTCAAATGCCTCTTCACTCTCCACAACATCGTATCCCAGGGAAAGGGACCCTTAACGTTGAAGGACAACCTCTCCCACTACCCTTCGAACGGAGGACACAACGCCCTTAACGTTTCCACCTTCCGCGACGACACGGACGTTGAGACCTTGGAGCTCAGCGCGTGGGTTCAATGGTACGCTAATGTTCTCGAACATGTCTTAACCGTTTCGCGCGTTCTAGGTTATTATCTAATAAACTCGAATGACGGCACCAGAGAAGTTTCGAGTGTCGAGTTGTTTTGTGAAATACGAGGTCTCGTGGATTTTGTTGAGCAAGTGAGCCACGCGCCTGAGTCGCTGCATCTGCAAAAAATTGAGTTGGTGTACAACGTTGTGAGATTGGTTTGTGAGGATTATGGGCGCGTGCAACGCGAGATTTTGTGGCGCGTGGAGGAGGGTGGCAATAGGGTGGAGGATTTGGAAGTTGGAGAGTTGAGGGAATTTGTGAGGTGTATGAAGAGATTGGAGGGGTGTAGGGAGATATTGGTGGTTTTGTTTGTGAATAGGAAGCGAAACGATGCGTTTTGGGATTTGATTGGAAAGGTTAAGCACAAGGGGGTGGTGGTGATGGAAGAGATGGAGCGGAAGTGGTTGACGGTGGTGAAAAAGGGTACGAACGAGTTGGCTGAGTCGACTCGGTTCACCAACCCGTTTCTTGAGCCCGGAGAGTTTATGTATTCCGATCCCACCGGATGGCGCGTGGCCACCTGTCAACCTGTTCCAACGGTGGGATGACAATTTCCAACGGTCTTTGTCAATAAGGTGTCATTTGTTTGTTTTTCCTTTTTCGTTCTTTGTTCTTTTTATTTATTTTGTGATTTCCATTTTTTTCCTATTTATTTTTCCGCCAGTTTGTACATAGTTTAAGAGAGAAAAGAGAGATATACTTGTATATGAGAAAGAGATTTCTAGCTAGAGAGAAAGAGAATTTGTTTAATTTTGATTTTTATAGTTGGCGCTGGTCTGAAACTTATAATCGGATGGGATGTTATAACTGTAAAAGATTCTCCAATAGAGGGTCCAAGGCTAGGAAATTAAGGAGAGGAAATTTCGTTGCAGGTTCTTCTTTTGTATAGAATGATTTTTTCATGATTAATCTTAATTGTAGAATTAAGGGTGACTTTTTCGTCTATTACTTAACCGTGTCATATGTGTTGCAATGATTAAAAGAGTTTGAATTGTTATCTATTTGCCGTATATTATCGGTTCTGCACAAGTCTAAGGGAAAAATATTCATGAAGTTCCCAGAAAGTATTAGGTAGATTCTTCTCTATGGAGTGTATAATTATTTATAAGATTCTAGTGTATCTATCAGAGGAAGTCAACAGGTGAATAAAATTAATAATAGATCAATATAATGCATACCTCGTGTACCTTTTGTTTGCCTTTTAATTAACGATTGCCTCTTGCTGCGTGATTAGTTTCCCCCTTAGACGGTGCATGGCATATGATGCATCTATTATCTATATGATCTGTTTCTATGATTTTTGGGTGTTCTTTGTGATATATTTCTCAATTTGTTTGTTGTGACAATTGATGCTTTCTTAATATTGCATGTTTATTTACAGAGTTGGGTCGTCAGATTATTGATTAACTTGGTTGGACCGATGGGCCTCCAATGTGAACATTAAAAGGATTTTTTTTTTCAAATATTGAAAAATAATTTATGAAGTTCTAAATACTAAATAACACTAACTTGTTTAGACGTCGCCTTTGAATCTCACGCTTCGTTTTTTGGTAGAAGTTGTCAAGAAAGAACTTGGTAAAGCACAGCACAAAGAGTGGAGTTTCACTTAGCTTTTTATTTTTTATTTTTACAAAAACCTTACGGTATTCATGATCTTAATATAAACCCTAATGTATATATAATACATGTTATAGAACAATAATTCTTAATTGGCGGTAATGGATTTGACGATCGGCTACGTACAGCTTCATAGTTGGAATTTGTAAAACTGAGGACGCAAAGATTGTTAAATAAAATGTGTAACGATAATCAAATTGGATTTGTTCACGTTCATATTATATTAAATGTTAGTTCTGGTTGACCTATAGCATCAACAATTGATTTGATCAATAAGCACTCAACATTTACGTCAAATTCGACTAAAAATCATAAAAACACTTTATAATTCTTTTAGGACATAAATGTCTTTATAAAAAATATTATTAATAAAATTCATAAACATAACAAATAAATGCATAATAGCCCATAAATAAATAGATAATAACTAATAAATGAATGTACAATTTCAAATACTCAATATTTTTTATGGACTAATGTTAGTTTTATTAGTAAAAGGGGTCAAACCTATCATATTTTCCTCATTTTTTGTCCATTAATCATTCAAAACATCTTATATCTCTATTAAATTAAAATTCATTATCCTTCTCCCAATATCTAATAATAAAAATACAGTTTTGATCTCTCACCTTATAGTTTTAGTTTCAATTTAGATTTCTAAGGTTGAAATTTTTATTTTTGTTCTCTTTAATTAAAGTGTCTCTCTATTAGAGAAAATTGATCTTTTCATTAGTTTATCACTCTAATTTGGTCACCTTGGTGTAACATATGGCTAATTGAGAAATATATATATATATATATATATATATATATATATATATATATATATATATATATATATATATATATATATATATGAGTGTTGTCACATTAGTTAGAAATATGCATAAAGACTAACGAATGGACCCCGTCAATCTAACATATATACTAATTTAAAAGATCAAAATGAAACTTTTATAAATTTACATAATCAAACTAAAACCAAAAAATAAAATGACTACTAAACTAAACATCTAAATATAGGGATAAAATTCATTGACACCGTATTTAAGTCTTTAAACTTGCACCAAATCTAAATTGTTAATATATTTTGATTTACTATATCATATATCATATCATATATTTATAATAACTTTAATATATTTTGTGACAATCAATTAAATAATTATATTTAGTTTAATTAATTGATTTGATTTTCTAGTTTAATTATTTATAGAAATTATTAACAAATATTCCTCTAGAATTTCTTCTTGTAATAACGTAAATATATTTTTTCTATTTATAATTTACATAACAATTAAAATACTTTTTCTAATTCATCAAGAATCAATAAACTTTTAGGGCGCATTTGATAGTAGAATAGGATGAGATATGATAGCGTATAAAACTGAAACCTGATATGATAAGATTATATTCGACAAGACATTTCAATTTATTTTTAACTTTTTTTACTAGTTGAAAATTTTATTCAATTATTCATAAATAAACTTTTTTAGTAGCTTCTGGCGTTTTTTGAAACGCTACTTGAAGTAACATTTTTTTAAAATGCTAGTTTATAGATTCTATTTTTTTATATTTTCTTTCTTTTTTATCCTTAATATATTTATCAAATTTCTTAATTATCCTTTTTAAATAAATCCAGATTTTATTATTTTTATGTCATTTTATACTTTTTCAAATAATTTTGCCAAACATGGCCTAAGAGTCATCATCCTATTCAATGTTTGGTGTACACCATGCTACGAATTAGATGATGATAGGAGGTGATCATGACAACGACAATGACAAGAGTGGTAGGGACAATGGTGGTAGTGGCGATTGTGATGGTGGCAATGGCGGTGAGAATGGTGATAGTGATAATGGCAAAAAAAAATAGTGATAGGATGGTGGCGACAATAGTGATGTGGAGTGATAGCGACAATAGTGATGATGGTTGCAGTGATGACAATGACGATAAAAGTGATGGTGGTAGTAGTAGAGATGGTGATAACAATAATGATGGAATGGTGGTGGTGGTGATAATGTTGAGAGTGATGGCAACAACCATGGTGGTGGCTGTTATAGCGATAGTGTTGATGTTAGTGCTTCCTATGACAAAGATGATGGTGGCGGTGCAATGACGACAGTGGTGGTGACAGTGGTGGAAGTGGTGATGATGGTGGTGACAACAGTGACGACAGCTACAATGATAATGGTGGTGACACTAACAATAGTGATAGAGTTGGTGGCAATGACGACAATAATTAAATATCTATGTATGTATATGTATTTATGTATGCATGTATGTGTATGTTGAGAATTCTATTATTTTTAATTAACTCTTTTGCATGGCTAAGACAATCAATTGATCCTACTATACTCTTTTTGATTAACCCCACCACCACGTGCTTTCACCAACAAGAAAGTTCTAGACGCACAATGGTCTCAGTCATCATGTGTCACAAACTTCTTTAAATTCATTACATGCCTTCACCAGCTCTCACACACTAAACTTATTATAAGGTTTCTACATTCTACACATTGCAACCCTTTTCCTGCCGCTGCAAAAAATAGATCAAATCATTCCATTCCCCAATCCAATGTAGCCACATATTACAACAAACATATCCTTTATTTCATCTTTGTCCAATTTTAATTTTCTTCTTCATATCTTATTCCTTCAGTTTTACGTAATTTCTTTTGGTTGGATTCCTTGGCCTGTCCAAGCTTCTTGTACACTCTCCTCCAACAGATCCTTAAGCTATAGGTAAACGCAATTTGGAGTGCAATTGTTGAAGATATGATCTTATCGAAATGTTTCTAGAAGTGGTCTTAATTTCTTTCCAATCTTTGTTATGCCTCAATCTATCACTCATGGGGATGACACCAATGATTCTTTTGATAACTTTGATTTCCTTGATTAATAAAAGCCTCAAAATGAAAGTCTTTGTTTTTTGGTTAGCAAAAACTAATGATATATTATTGAAGGCTTTGTGTTTGATTTCAGCATTGGCTAATTTTGTGATTTAGAGAGGTTACTTAAAATACCACATATATATATATATATATATATATATATATAGAAAATAAATACACCCTCTATTTTAATAGTCTTTCTATCATTTATATTTTTAGTTCTTTAGTGTGTATGGAAAAAGTGGCACATGAATAAGAGAGAGAAACGTGAAAGTTTCAAGCAGCTAGCAAGATTTAAGGAACCGTGGGTGTTGAAAGACTGCAACATAGAAAAACGTATAAGTTGCAATGACAGAGAAAGAAAAATGTTGTGAAAGCATGAAAAGATGGTGCATTGCGGTCTGATCCGATTCAACAATACTGGTTTACTCTGGTACAAGTCATGGTTTGATGACTGTGTCAACGAGTCAACGGTAGAAATGATCCAACAAGTGAATTGGCTCGGCTAGGGGTCTGGTTCCTGATTTAACAGGTTGAATCAATCGGATCGAGCCAAGTTTAATAACACTTATCCAAAGCCTCCAACCATTTAGTCAGTGTGCATTTCATTTAAGAGATTTCTAATATATCATAACTAAAAATGAGGTTAAACAACTAATAATTATCATGCATATGTAAAGTTACGTATAAATTACATAGTAATTATATTATTTATCTTCTTTTAGTGTTTCTTTTTGTCATTAAAATGTAAGAATTTTATTTCATCTGAGCTTTTATCTAATGGATGCTAAAATTAGTTTATTTACAAGAT
This sequence comes from Glycine tomentella, assembly GCA_007407185.1. Taxonomy (NCBI): domain Eukaryota; kingdom Viridiplantae; phylum Streptophyta; class Magnoliopsida; order Fabales; family Fabaceae; genus Glycine; species Glycine tomentella. The sequence continues at coordinate 835,613 of PYAF01003299.1, forward strand.
GTTAGTTGTGTTTTTTTTGTAGAATTTCATTGCAAAGACATGGAAGGTAGATTGAGGGTCTGAAACATCGCGCCTGATCACTTATCTAATTGGACTCTAAAGGCGTGTTTAGCGCAATATCTCCTGCTTAGCGCGTGACCACGACGAAGGGCTACGTTTTAAGGAGAAAAAAGGAGGGAAGTAAAGAGATAATACTTAGACAGAAAACAAAAGCTAGGTCACGAGAATGGAGTCTTCCACACCTCTGGAGCTTGCATCTCCTCATTTTGTTTCCCATTTTCTGTCTTTCCTTTCCTTTCATTGTCTTTACTATCCATTGTCCTAAGCCTTTCATGAGAATGAAAGGCTAAACTACCCATTGTTGGGAGCTCAACAACCAAACTTTTTGATATAATGATTCTAACTATTTATTCAATGTTATTTTCATATTATTATTATTTTTCTGAGTTTATTGTTATGTTTGTGATTTGATCATCCATTCTCATGTATTGTTTTGAGTTTTATGCATTGGAAAATATTTATTTCCTTAAGACTAGAAAACACATCTAAGTGAGTCATTTTTATGGATAGAATGATTACGTTTAGTCTAAAATGTTCATCTTTACTTTTAATGCAAACCGATTAATGTGATTCTTAAGGGATTATGAGTGAATTAGGTGGTATAAACTCTTTCACTTGAGGAATCATGGCTAGAGTAGATTAGCAGATGAAGATAATTAGAAAATAATGCTGAATAGCCAAAAATCTTTAATATTACATCAAGGATAAGTTTGGTTAGTTGAACTCCCAACATACGTTGCATCTTGTTTGTGTCTACTTCCCTGTACTTGTTTTGTTTCATAGTTCACGTTAGGTTGAATTTAATTATATGTCGTTTACTCTACAAAAATCATTTTAATTCATTAATTGCATAGAAATAGACATATATTAACTCTACATTCAAAGTCCTTGTGGACTCGATACTCGGACTTACCCTTTTATTATTACTTGCAAAATGTTAACAACCTCATAGTAAATTATTGGTGCAATTAATATCTACAATCAATTATTTTAAAGTGCATAATAGAATTGCACAAACCATTTCCTATAGGATTGTTTAACCTCATTTTTACTTAGGGTAAGGCAGACAACCCTTCCGTTAAACACCCCATGATTCATGTTCATTCAAGAATATATTATTTTGTAACCTCACACACTTTCTTCATCTATAACATACATTTTTCTCTCACTCTTTTTGCAAAACACTCACATCATCGCATGGATTTTATATTCCTTTATTTTTATTTTATTTTTACAAGCACTTTACACTCCTCTCATTCATGCTAATAACCATAGTCATCTCATCTCATCCTTAGCAAGACATGCAATTGTGTTCCTTGGACTTGTTCTCTCGTTAAGTGGTAGTCAAGAGAGATGTGTTTCATGCGAGAATGCATCACTAGATTCGAGCAAAGATAAATAGCACTAATGTTGTCACAATCTTGGTGGATTTTGCATTGGTACCTTTAATTTAGTTAATAGAATTTTAAGAAACATGATCTCAGCTGTAGCTATAGCTACAACTCAATATTCAGCTTCTGTGGAGGACTGAGCGATTGTTCTTTGCTTTTTGAGAACCAAGAAATTGGATTTCCTCCAAAGAAAATGATAAATGCTGAAGTAGATGTGTTGCAATCTGCATTGCCTCCCTAATCAACATCCGAAAAGGCCACAAAATTAAAACTAGAAGGTTGTTGTAGAAGTAATTCATAGTTGATGGTGGACTTTAAGGAATGAAGGATGTGTTTCAGGTGTTGAAGATGTAGTATTGTGGGATTATGCATGAACTGAAAGAGTTTGTTGACGGAGAAAAAGATGTATGGCCGAGTGAGACTAAGATATTGAAGGGCTCCAATGATTTTGTGATACTCAATAGTATGTGTTGAAGGTGTTTCGTCGTGAAGCTTAAGTATGGCTGATAGAGGTATAGGGCATGGCTACACTCCTTCCATATCAAACCTCAGAAGGACTTCTTGGATATTTTTGTGCTATGAGAGGAGCATACCCAAGGGATTTGGGATGATTTCAATGCCTAAAAAATAATGAGTGCCCAAATATTTTAGGGAGAACTACTGTGGCAGTGCAACAATGAATGTTTCTAAGAACTTCTTGTTGTTTCCAGTGAGAAGTAAGTCATCTACGTATACTAAGAAGTAGGTTGTGATGTCTTCAGAATTATATATGAATAATGAGGAATCATTAATGCTTGTTATTGTTGGTCCCAGATGAACTCAAGAGGGGGGGTGAATTGAGTTTTATAAAATAATTCACAATTTAAATTAAACTCAAAGAAATAATATGGAGATAAGAGATAAAGGGAACACAATCAATTTTAACGTGAAAAACCCAATTGGGAAAAAACCACGACGTCCAAATTGGATAATCAATCCAATGGACAACTCCACTATGATAATTTTGTGTACAAGAGTTCCTAGTATCCTAGTTTCCTAGTCTACCCTTACACAACAATTATCCCAGCTGGTATCCTTGTTTTCCAGCAAAAAGCTCTCGTCTCAATTCACCAAGAATAGGGACAGACAGGTATCCTTGTTTCCCAGTCAGACTGGTATCCTAGCACTACTAAAATAATAGGATTTAACATCGCCCTATTAACATCGGTTATAATGAAAACCGATGTAACAAAATATGCGGTGGTATTTTTGTAAATAAAATAGCGATTTTAACATCGGTTATTTAAAAACCGATGTTGTCTAAGCACGTACAACATCGATTTTTAAATAACCGATGTTAAAATATCTATGTTAACATCGGTT
>PYAF01003299.1:838525-855910 GCA_007407185.1 Glycine tomentella
AAAATATTTTATCTTATCTTTGAATGCAATCTTAAAGATAAATATCTTGGCAAGATCAATCTTCTCATCTCTTTACATAAAATCTAAAAAATAAATAGAAACAAATCTTCTTAATTCCATGTCATCTTGAATGATATCAATCTTCAGGATTCTTCAAATAATCTCATCAATTATGCTGATCTTCATAAATCCAAAATATTAATAACTTCAAAATATCAGTAACTTCAAAATATCAAATAATTATTATCAGTGCAATTAATCTAATAATATGACATTCATTATTTGTTATCATCAAAACTTTATAAATCTTTTTATGCATAAAGGGTTTAACAAATATCCAACAGTCATGAAGTCATAAGCAATGATGACGGTTTTCAATGCGTCATGCCAAGCACGCGGTGCTTGTCGCAGTCCGTAAATTGCTTTATGAAGTTGGAACACATAATGTGGATGTTGGGAGTCTTTGAGACTTGGGGGCTGAGACATGAACACTTGTTCCTGAAGTGTGCCTTGGAGAAAGTCGTTATTAACATCCAGTTGGTGCATTTGCCACTTGTTTCCTAGTTTATAAGTGAGAACGATTTTGATTGTTTGTGGATGAACAATAGGAGCAAATGTCTCATGGAAGTCAATACGTGGACATTGAGTGAACCCGTCGGCAACAAGTCTCGATTTATAGCGAGCAATGAATCGATCTGTATTCCTCTTTATTCGAAACAACCACTTCCACCCACTATATTTTTGTCCTTGGGAGGAAGGACCAGGGACCATGTTCCATTTCTGGTAAGACATCAAATTCAACAGTAATGACTTTCCTACAGAGCTCATGTTTCATAGATTCCCTGACATTTGATGGCTCATGGTTTTCTGATATTGGGCTTAAATATATTGTTTTGCAACCATGGAAAGCATAGGCATCCAAAGGAATGAAGGTGTTTAGGGTTTGGATATGTTTTGTGAGGGCGGTATGGTGATTTCATGTCAAGGATGGGAGTAGAAAGTCTATAAGGTATGTGACATACGAACCAGTGTAGTTGCACCCTATCACATTCTGGAATACATTTGCCTTACAAAATAGTGAGTTCGAATTACAACAGAGGATGTCGATTTAGCAGGAATAAACAAAAAAAAAATTGCACCCAGCCACACCCACTTACCTTCGAGTGTCTTTTATGATGTTTTCAACAGTGATGGTTGGGTGACTAACGAACCATGGAGGGAACTGCGATGGGCTACAATGGTGCCAACACTTTTACCGATGAATGGGGCTACTACAATGGCGAGGTTGAACATGCGACAAAAAGTTGACAAACAACATATCACTAACGAACGGGTAATCTAGCCTACTACAATGATGAGGTTGGGCTTTATTCACCTTCAATGACGAATAGTGTTGCTTCAATGACGAGGGTTGACGGGGCAAGGGGCAAGGTGCAAGGGTTAGGGGCAAAAGAGAAAACAATGAAAAGGTGTTAGGGTTTGGTTGAGAAACGAAGGAATTGACGGGGTGGGGTATAGGGAATGAAGGGCAAAACCAAAACCATCTATTTAGGGTGTTAATTATTTCTTAGGAGCTAGGTACACCAAACAAAAAATAAAATACATTAAGTAATTGTCTAAACAATTAAACTTTGTGCGGACTCGAGAAAAGATCCAAATCCAATAAAATGACATCTTAGACCACCCTTACACAGCAAGTGTCGTAACTCACTTGCCCTACATATTTGACTCACTAATTAAAAGTTTAAAACTTTCCAATTGCATCAATTATTGTTGCATATCATATCACACCACACCACACGTCTAAATATCCAATTCAAGCAACCTTAACATGGTAGAAAAGCAAAGAGAATAACAAGAAGAAGACGATAGAAGCAGCATGATGAAGAGAATCCTTCTATTACTAAACTCCATCCTTCTAGCCACAGGCACCTCCGGTGGGGCCCTCGTAATGCGCCTCTACTTCATCCACGGTGGCAAACGAATCTGGCTTTCTAGCTTCCTCGAAACTGCAGCCTTCCCCATCATACTCATCCCCTTAATCATTTCTCACATTCATAATGGTCGTCATCACCACCACCATTTCACTAAACCAAACCTAATCTCTATGAAGCCCCCTCTCTTCCTCGCCTCCGCCGTCATCGGTCTCCTCACCGGCCTCGACGACTACCTCTACGCCTGCGGCGTGGCGCGTCTTCCCGTCTCCACTTTCTCTCTAATCCAAGCCTCCCACCTCGCCTTCACCGCCGTCTTCGCCTTCCTCCTCGTCCGGCACAAGTTCACAGCATACTCCGTGAACGCCGTGGTGCTGCTCACCGTCGCCTCGGTAGTTCTGGCGCTGCGTTCCAGCGGGGACGGCCCCGCCGGTGAGTCCACTAAGCAGTACGTGATTGGTTTTGTTATGATACTGGCGGCTGCGGCGCTGTATGGGTTGGTTTTGCCGCTGATGGAGTTGGTGTACAAAAAGAGCAAGCAGCGTATCACGTACTCTCTCGTCATGGAGATTCAGCTTGTCATGTGCTTCTTCGCTACTATGTTCTGCACCGTTGGAATGATAATCAATAATGACTTCAAGGTTTGGATAAGCTTTCTGTGTCTCACTGGTGTTCTTTTTCTTCTTTTCTTTTTTGCTAAGCTCACTAGTGTTCTTTTAGTCAAAAGAAAATATTAATCAGGCATCTTAATTTCTTTTTAAGAATTTAATTTTCATATATATATATATATATATATATATAGATAGATAGATAAACTATCACTCACCAAAAACACATTTAAGATATAAATTTAACTATATATAGAAAGTGAAAAAATTGACCACATGCCAACATGTGGTGAAATATATAAATGTAGAAAAAAATTAAGATTAATTTTAATACATGGGCAGCGTTATAATAGGTATGATTTTCAGAATAAATATTATCATAAAAGTCAATCAACTATATTAACTTGTGATTAAATAAGAGTGCAAATTTTTTTTAACTTGCATGCACTATTTACAAAAACATTTATACTGTCACTATTTTTAATTAATACATTTTTATTATTAATTAGAAGTTATTCAAATATATGAAATCTATTGAATTTCACTTTTTATTCAATAAATCTTAGATGCAATTTTGTTAATATTAATGAATTTAAATTAATAATAAAAAGTATATTGTTAACCTCCCTCTTTGGATAAATTAATATTATTGTAGTGTCTATTAGTAGAGAAATTAAGTGTAATAATTTTAGGGTGTGTGATCAATTTTACAGGTGATTTCGCGAGAAGCAAGAGATTATAAGCTTGGGGAAACTAAGTACTATATTGTGCTGGTGTGGAGTGCTATAATGTGGCAGTTTTTCTTCTTGGGAGCAATAGGGGTTATCTTTTGTGCCTCGTCTTTGTTGTCCGGTATTATAATTGCTGCTTTTCTTCCAGTAACGGAAGTTTTGGCTGTTATTGTATACAAAGAGAGTTTTCATGCAGAGAAAGGGGTTGCTTTGGTGCTGTCTCTTTGGGGGTTTGTATCCTACTTCTATGGAGAGATAAAACAAGACAGGAAAAAGAACAAGAGTCGTTGTCAAGAAACAGAGCTGCCTCAAAGTCTTCCTCCCAATGCATGATTGCAAGTACAGTGTATTTCACTATCATGGCTTGTGTTGAATTGTCAATATTGAAGGCTAGCTTTGGCCCCAGATAGTGGAAAACCACATAAAGGCAAAGCCATTTCTCACCCTTTCAAAATGCAACTGTTCAATGAGTAAAAACAAAAAATATTCATTTATACTTGGTGTTAATATAGACCTAGCTAGTGAAAGAGAGAGAGGGGAAAAGAAAAGTGTATATATAATAGATAGTATGATAGAAAAGCGGACATGGCAGCGAGAAATTATGTGTTAAAATAAGGTATTTACAGTGTAACACGTGTTTATGTATATTATTCTAATAGAGAAAGAGAAGATAGATAAAAAAATAGAAAAAATAAAAATTATATAGTGAATCATGCCATAAAATTTAAAAAAGAAAAAGAAAAAGAATATAAAATAATAACAGGTTTTGCAATGCATGTCCCACTTACTGAGTGCTCAAACTATTAATTCCATTAAAGTATGTGCATTCTACCTCTTTTTTTATTAATACAGCCAAGTTTTTTTAAGGGACTTTTACCGTTAAGTTACTTAATAAATCTCACCTGTCCAAAAAAACAGTCAATAAATCTCGCCTATTATTATTTAGAGAAAAAAGTTATACATTTATAAAGATAAAAAAAAAATATACAATCCTCATTCAATCACAATTTATCATATATATGATAACTTTATTGATTTTTAAAATTATTATTTTAAAATAATTTAAATAATAAATTATGATTAAATAATAATGTAAAACTATTTTACGCTGTAAATACATAAACTTTAAACTCTTATTTATTACTTTTTTTCATTTCAAAATAGTGATCTTTTAAGGGTGTAACATTCACACCAATTAAAAAGCATTTAATTGATACAAATTTAAACTAAAATACTCTCAATTTTTCAATTATTTTTGTTTTAAATAATCGCACTAATTAACCACCCATAACAATACATTCTAGGCTAATTACCAATTCTGTCCCTAAATTATTTTAAATTGTTCAATTTGAATCCTAAATTTCTAAAAACTCCCATTTGATCCTTTAATTCTTAAAATTGTATCAATCTAATCAGTTTCGTCCAATTGGGATTAACTGTGTTAAATTGCAAATTTTGGAAGTTTAAAATTACAAATAATGATGATTTTTAATTGTCACTATATTTATATTTATTTTAAAATCAAAAAATAAAATAACACCAACATTTCACATAAAGTTGTCAAAATAGACCAACCCACTAACCACATTTGGTTTAGACATTTCATCCAACACCATTCTATTAATTCATCTTCTTAAATATATATTTTTTCCAATGCAAGTATAGATTAATCTTTTTAAATATGTACAAGGATATTGTTAAAAAGTAGTTCAAAGCAATTAATAGGACTATCATTTTGGAAAGAAAACAAAAATTAAAAAAGATCATTGTTTTGTACAACATATTTTTTTATGTCTTTTACTTCAATCTTATTTATCTCTCTTTTACATCACATTCCATCACATCTTTAGTTTTTTTTTTTCCTTGATTCCTCTATGTCTTCTACATCTTACACCTTAAAATTGGAGTATACATTTATAATTGAAAATTACTAACAATACACTCAAACAAATTCTCTAATATTAACTAAAATTTGTTGAAAATGGCAATTATATAGATTTTACTCCTTATTTTATAAAATTGTGAACCTGTATCTGCATATTTTTAACAAATGTTATAAATATTTCTAAATAATCTGACAAAATTACCCCATCTTTCAATTAATAAAAAAAATCTGTGCGTAGCAGCTGACAATCATTATTCGTTGAATTCCAGAAAGTAATATGTTATATGATTTGAAGCACAAAAGAATACATCAAAGAAAACCAACACCCGTAGCAGGGTAAATTACAACATCAAATGCACAATAAAATATATTTCAAAAAGTCAAGGAAAAAATATAACATTGGAAGTTCCCATCCCTGATATGTAATCCAAGGCCACCTTCGCATAAATCAGTAAAACTGTAGAATAATTTTCATGAAATAAATTTTCACCGTGGTTTCACTGTCAATCTTATCATTGAAAAATTCTTAACCTGTAAAATGACTGGGCGCCAAGAAATAGCATCATTCAGCGATAGTGTTTATTTCTGTGGTCTGTCACATATGTCAGTTGCTACTTTCTCCACTCTACCGGCTTTTTGTTATAATAGAGATAATTTTTAAAATTAATTAGAAGTAATTTTTGAAAAAATTATCAAATAGTAGTAAGTTGTAGAAGATGGTATGACTTCTAATTCAGAAGTCGTAACATCTGTCACGACTTATATTTTAAAAAAAAAAAACAATTTAACTGAAGTCGTAAAGAAATTTACGACTTCATTATTTCTTTTTCGTTTACAACTCTAAAGTCCTAACTTAGTTTAATTTTTTTTTCAATGTATATAGAAGTCATAACTATATTTACAACTTCTAAGTCGTATCTCCCTCTTTTTTTTTTTTAATATATGCGTTATGACTTTAAAGTCGTATACTCTTTTATTTTTTAGTCTACGACTTCTAAGTCGTATGACCTTTTATTTTCATTTTTTAGTGTTTTCAATAATTTTTTATTTGAAAATTTCTTCAATATTTTTTTAAATTTCGTGTATGTTTTTTTAAAAATTAATTTAATTTAATTATTTAAAATGTAAGTAATTTGGTTTAATATTTTGTCTGTAATTTTTATACCATTTTATTTAAAACCTTTAATTTATATTATAATTAATTTTTATTATATTTCAAAAGACTTATTCTTAGACGAAAATATTTTGTTATTAATATTAACTTATAATATCATTATCTTAATTGATCATTTGCCACATTAATGTTAATTAATTTTTTTAACAATAATTTTAATATTCACAACATAATTAATTTAAGTAATAATAGTAGTTAACATGCCTTTAATAAAAAGTGTAATGAATATGAACATTAAAAAGTAAAAATAATATTAGTTGTCAACTTTCTTGTATGTACATTTACGACGATTATGTCCTTCAGTTCTACTCAATGAGTATTTTTTGGTCTATTTGAAATTTGTTCGTCTGTGTCTCATTACGTATACCAGTAGTGACGGGTCTTCCCAATGTCTGTCGTCGTTTTGAAGGATCAGACATAAAATATGAACACAAATATTGAGGTCAATTATCTTCACTTCCAAGGGAATGAAAGTGATTCTGATAAACTTCACAAATGTTTTCCGACTTGTATACAGGATCAACAAAGTCATCGTAATTTAAATTGCAAGAAGCACAAGCTGCAATTGCATGCAAGCACGAAATTCGAAATGCCTGAAAATGTCCACATTCACACGACCATTCATTCAACTAGAACTAGAGATGACAAAACGGGTCAAGCCCGATGGGCCGGCCCATTTAACCCAAAAAAAATGTGGGTTGGGATGAAATTGTAAACCCACATAGAGTAAATGGGTCGGGCCAACCCGGCCCACTAAAATGCGAGTCAACACCAGGCCCGGATCAGCCCACCGAGCCCTCAGCCCACAAAGAAAATGAAATAAATAATGTGAATGCCGGTCCACACTAAGCAACAAGGTGCAGCCTACAGCGGAGTGAGCAGACAACCTTTAATAAAATAAAATAAAAATACAAAGATATATATAATATAATAATATTAGATATTTTCATTTGAGTGGTTGAGAATGAGAATAGAGTGTGAGTGTGTGACTGTGTGAGATTGAGTTTCAGAGTATAATTGTCATAATTGTCCATATAAAAAAGTTGACAACTAACATTATTTCTACTTTTTTACTTTTATTACTTTTGAATGTTAATTTCATATTCATCACACTTTTTATGAAAGATATGTTAACTACTATTATTACTTAAATTAAATTTGTTATTAATATTAAAATTATTGTTAAAAAAATTAATTAACATTAATGTGACAATTGATTAATTAAGATAATGATAATTGTAAAAATAATTAACAAAATAAAAACAAATATATGTTATTTCATATAATATAAGTTAATATTAATAACAAAATATTTTCATCTAAGAATAAGTCTTTTAAAATATAATAAAAATTAATTATAACATAAATTACTAAAATTTTAAATAAAATGATATAAAAATTACATACAAAATATTAAACCAAATTACAAAAATTAAAATTACTTTCATTTTTAAATAATTAAATTAAACTAAATTTTATAATTTAAAAAGAACATACACAATTTAAAAAAATTGAAGAAATTTTCAAATAAAAAATTATTAAAAACACTAAAAGAAATGAAATTCAAAAAAAAAAAAAAGGTCATACAACTTGAAAGTCGTAGACCCAAAAGTCGTAGACCCAAAAAAAAATAAAAAAAAGGGTATACGACTTTAAAGTCGTAACCCAATATTAAATAAAAAAAAAGAGAGAGAGATACAACTTAGAAGTCGTAAATATATTTACGACTTATATATAAATAGAAAAAAATTAAACTAAGTTACGACTTTAAAGTCGTAAACGGAAAAAAAAAAAACACTGAAGTCGTAAATTTTTTTATGACTTCAGTTGAAAAATTAAAAAAAAAACAAAAAAAAAAACATAATTCGTGGCCGGTGTTACGATTTCTGAATTAGAAAAGTCGTACATCTACTACGACTTACGACCATTTGGTAATTTTTTAAAAAACTATCCCGAAGTGGTAATTAATATTAAAAATTACCCCTATTATGTCAAAAAGCCCACAACTGGCACAATGGGACGAAGTGTAATATTAAGCAAAGTTATTTATCGTTCCAAGTAAAGGGTAATTTAGTCCCTACATCAATCTATTAATGGACCTAGTATGATAATAACTGAACAAGGACAAGAGAAATTGAACATGATGAAATTTGCATTTCTTGGCAAACTTATCCTATTGCCTTTTTTTAAAACTCAATATCATCAGATGATTTGTAAAAAATCAAATAAATGAAAAGTTTTACAAAAACCAATCAATACGACATGTGCATGCATGCAATCTTGATCAATTGCTACTCTGCTAGCATGGTCACGAGCATTAGTTGGTATATTATGCATGCACCAAAAAACAAGAAAAAAACAGCTTGAAATTAGCAGATAGGTTTAGAGAATGAGATAGATTCAGTAGTATACCTTATTGTTTACATGGTTCGTGAGGATGAAGAATGTAGCAATCACAATGATATTTGGTCCTTGGCTAGGCCGCTGTGCAATCATATTTGGTCTTTGATCAAGTTATCAGCTCAACATTTTGTTAATGAAGATAAGGAATAATATCAGCATAGATAGTTCCAGCATAAACTTTGGACCCGTCGTGTGTTCAAGAATTTGCTGCCACCTGTAAGTTCAACCAGTAGATAGCTGCTGGTAAATCCTGTTATCCATTTTGGATCTCCATTACAATCAGATGAGTCGAGAACATTGATAAATCATACAAAACTAAACAAAGCTAGCAAGCATACTAATCAAGATATCAATAAAAGGCTGAGCTCTACGCATGCCGAAACTGGTATCAGGATCATGCAATTCATACCCAAACATAAGTATTTGTAACCAGTTATTGGAATAAGTATACATAATGAACATTTATCCCCTGTTCCCAATCCTTTACAACCAAATAGCCATAGGTTTAGGCAAAGCATACTTTATAATACTTTTTTTACAAGCAAGTTACTTAAATTTAAAAGCATTCTGACTCACTATTTTCAACAATAGTAACTCAATATTGCCAACTAGCCCAATCCAAATAACCATGAATCATCAAATTGTACTAGGACAATAGGCAACTAAAACCAACAATTATACCAAGAACTAAGTTAGATAAAGTGCATACCAATTTCCTTCAAATGAAGAGTTGCTTCCCTCCTTTATTTCCTCCTTTGCAAGTTCTTCAAGTATAGCACGTTGTCGTTCATTGATTTCACTAAAAGGATAAGTGGACCAGAAGTGAGAAGATGGAAATATAACTTAGCAGTATGCAGACTAGAGCTTATGTGTAAGAATAACCAAATGAAAAAAGGCAAGCACTTAATACAAATACCATTTTATTAAGACACAAAAAACATCACATGAAAACGAATTTGATAAACAACCATAAACAGCAACACAAATTGTGAAATGGCATTAAAAGGTAGCAGCAAGAATGCAGCACAAGACATAGTTATCAATGCCAGATAGTGGCACATAGCTGTCAGCCTAAAAAACACTATAATGGGATGGCATATAGCAGCCTGCTATTAGCAGGTAGCCATCCATTACAGCAAAATTAGAGGTATGAGAATAAAAAATTATACTATACATATAAAAATACTCAAAAAATTAAAAATACCTAAAATTAAAGACAATTCATATTTCATAATTAGTAAGAAAAAATTCAGAAATCACCAGACTACACAAAGAGGCACAGGAAAGGGCACTCTCTTGTGTCGGTCCTTGAGATGATGCAATTAGGTTTATGTACTTTGCATCTAAAACAGTAACCGTGTTATAATTACAGACTAATGAATACAATGAAACAGTAATATAAGGTAATTAGTCAAATCCCCACTAATTAGGAAATACTAATTCTCCATGTGCTACTCTAATTTCACTGCATGTGTTATTTTCTAATACTCTCCCTCAAGTTAGAGAATATATACACCAAGCTTGTTACAAATATATTTAGCTTGAGACCCTCTAAGGGATTTTGCGGACATATTAGCTAGTTGATCATTGGAAATGACGAAACCAGAACCTTTTTCTCTAACAAAGTGACAATCAATCTGTGTTTGATTCTTCCATGAAAAACTATGTTGGAAGCAACGTGAAAAGCATCCTAGTTATTGCAAATCAGTTTCATCTGATTGACATCTCCCAATTTTAATTGTTGAAAATAAATGTCAAAGACATGTGATGTGAGTTCACATATTCAGCCTCTGCATTGGGTAATAACGACCATATTTTGTCTCTTCTCTATGAGATCATATTTCCAACAAGGACACAGTATCCTGATGTGGATTTTCTATAAATAGGAAAACCTGACCAATCAGGATCACAATAGAAGCTAAGTCAAGGAAAAGTAAAAAAAAAAAAAAAAAGGTAATTTTGGCCACAAGAGGAAAGGTGTTCCCATAATCTAGGCCAAAAAATCCAAGTATATTTAGCTACAAGACAAGGTTTCAAACTATTAATATTTCCATCTAGTACAATCTTGACCGTATAAAGGTGTTCCCATAATCTAGGCCAAAAAATCCGAGTATACTTAGCTACAAGACAAGGTTTCAAACTATTAATATTTCCATCTAGTACAATCTTGACCGTATAAACCCATTGATAACTAACAGTTGTTTTGCCGGGAGGCAGGGTAACAAGGTCCCAAGTGCCACTTTACATCTACCATAGCCTATTGCAATCCTGGATGAGGGTGAGACAATGCTTCAACTGTGATTTAAGATATAGCAAAGAATCCATAAAGGATACAAAGGTATAATATGAAAGATAAATGATGATAAGATGGTAAGCTTATAAGGGATTCGGATTATAAAAGACCTGACACCTGCACAAGACAATGGAAATTTTTTATTCAGAAGGTGAAGCTGAAGAGTTCATTGACGCAATGGATGACTCGGGGATCTAAAGCCAGAGTGGCAGACTGAATCAAAGGTTAAGAATGCAGTTGGTACTAGTAACTAGTAAGTGATTCGAGGAGGAATGGCAACAAGCACAAAACAGCAGCAGCCCAGGCTGCGTACTTAGCAGCCTCAATTAGTTTTTCATAGGGAAACAGAGATACAATGGTGAAATGCAGTGGCAGCAGATAAATCGGGGGTAGAGCCAGAAAGCATCTTGTTTGTGTGCTGGTGGTGGGTGGAACAGAGTCACCAAAAGGTGCGTGTGCCCATGGTACACTGGCAGGAAGAGTGGTAGGAAAGTGGCTCACACACCAAACAGATACAGGTGCATGTGACAGACATAGGGTTGGTGGCAATGTTTACTACTGTTTATGGGGGCACAACAGTAAAAGGAGGCAGCAGAATCAAGAAAATGCACAATTACTGTCCCATATTAGGTCTGGCTAGATAAGGAGAACTTCCTAGACTGCTGATACCATATTAGGTTCAGGTAATTATGTGTCTAAAACAATACACACGTATGTATAATTACAAAATAATGAATACAATGATACGGCAGTAAAAGGTAATTAATCAAATGTCCGGTAATGGGAAAGACTAGTTCTGCTAATGTCAATAACAACTAAAAGGAAATAGGAGAGTTGACAATTATGTAATCCAATTTCCACAATGCCATAATATCAATATCAACCAAAATCCATACAGAATTAGAAGCAAAGCAACATTGTAAGGAAAAACATTATATTGCTTCTTTAAAATAGTAAATATCACATTACTCAAAGACAATGAAGTTAAATTAAAACAAGAGTTGAATACAAGAAGAACCTACACGGGAAGGTTAACACGGAATCGTACATACTGATCCCCATGATGTACAAGAAATCCATGCTTTGGTAGTCCTGCATCAACAATTATAGTAAATATACTTTTCAAGTACCAGGAGAGAAAACTCAAGGACCAAAAACTTGTTCAAAACTGACAATGAGAGAGGGAACTTTTCATTTAACCTTTGCCTCTTAATACTAGAAGCTGTCCATGTTGAACACCCTTGGGTATCTAGGGAAACATAACCACACAATAGTAGATAAAATAGGGTCAAAACAAGCAGTCATCTGAACAATTATTCTATAGCAATTTGAAAGCCATAATTTGATGAGGGGAACAATATGGGTAGAACAAGCCAGGCTTGTTTTACTTCCACCTAAGATAGTCAGTAAGCTCAACGATTTGGAACAGAAATTTGGAATACAACACAGTACAATGAACTTCAATGGTAAGCATAAAAGTTATCATTTTGACAAAAGATATTATGAAACCCATATTATTTTGTCCTTTTTTTCTCAGTGGATATAAAGGAATCCAAAAATTATGAACCTAAAACATCTTAATCATATAGGCTTTCATTAGAGAGCTTCAACAAGGAAGCCAATTTATTTAAGATCTGCAAACTTAAGTGACTAATACTGAAAATGTAAATCTTGTCTTACTTTTAACTGCATCTTCCCAGATAAAGTAGGCACCTCAACTTTGCCGCCAAGAATAGCCTGTAATGTTAAAAAAATTGTTCTATTAACAACACTGATACAGACTTAGGTGCACTGCACTCGCCAATATAATTAAGGTGCAAAAGATGGTATGTGCAAGTGTCTTAGAATGGGACCCCTTTAAATAATCTTCTCTGACAAAATACATGCAATGGCATAAGTGTGAGAATTAAGCACATGTAAAATGTGAGATAGCTGTTATGTTAGTATAAAGCCCATATAAAATGTTAAATAATTGTTACAAATTTTTTATCAATTAACGGAACTGTTTTGTAGGTTATCAGGGCATAGATATAGCAGAATATGTGTATTATAATCTGATCAGACACAATTCCATCAAAAAATTGTAAGGAATCCAACCTAAGAAGAACTAAAGTTATATCCCTTCCATGTTATATGTATAAATCTGTTCCCTCAAGTTGAAACCTGAAGGGAGAGGGGAAACTTATTTCAACACATTTTTGGATCTCTACATGTATATCCACCTAAGTGCACGGCTCTATAATCTGAGTTTCCTTCAGGTAAAACTGTTCTCAAATAGCAGGAGAGAACATCATTGTTTTGAACCAAATAAAACTATATAAACATGAAACTATGCTTGACAAAAATATCTCAGAGAAAGGATAGTGTAGTGCAACTTGTGGCTTGTCTTCATATGGCTTATTAAGCAATTTAATAGGAATTTGTGTTCCCAAGCCTAGCCGTTGAATTGCCCATTAACCTAGAAGCAGAAAGGTGTGCTCCCCCTATGTGTGCAGAATGACAAGGGTGCTCAGGTCTTTCCCCTCGTTAATCAGATGGTTGAACATCCAAAAGTAATGGAAGTATAGAACATATTAAGCTCTCACCTGAGTAAAGCTAATATTAGAATCCACGTAGATATCTGCACCATCTCTGACAAAGATTGAATCCTCAGCCACCTATATCAACAGAAGAAAAAAAAAATGATGCTCCAATAAGAATAGAAGGTAGATCATAATTTCCGATGACAACAAACACATTATACTACTAGAGCAGAAAGCTTATTCCTGGTTTTAATTTCTAAACAGCAACATATAATCAAGATGGGAACAGAAATACTTTGAAACATGCTACATGTTAAAACTTGTCTCCATAATTACATGACCAAGGTAAATGAAGCACTTCTATGATTTTCCTTTACCCATGACCCAGTAAATAACCTATGGATCCAGGGAAGAGTTAGAAATTTTTTTTCTTCAGAAGACCAAAAAACAGAAACTTATACACTTCACTAAGATTATTTGTATCAAGAGTTTTCACTGATAGCATAATTGTTATGGTGTTTAGGATTTAATTGTATTAATTCAAACTTTACTGAAAATCTCGCATCATGAATTTATATTTATATAGTGTGAAATGACTATTTACTATTAACCTATAGCATTCTATGTCCAAGATAAAATTTTAGGTAAAATAAAGTCATCAATGAAAGCATAACAATATAACAAAACATACTAACAACTTCATTAAGTTATTTAATTAATAAAATGTTGAGTAAAATTCCTTTTTGGTCATTCAACATTTTACACAATGTTGCATTGCTCTATTTATAAATAAAGTGTCAATTTAGTGTCACCAGTAACTAGAGGAGCAATGTTATCTTACATGTACCTTTGGATGACCAAAATGGACATTAACCCTGTTATGTACGTTAAGATTTTATTTTATTAGTCTTTTATGTGTAGATACTAGAACATGAATGCATAGACATGAGAAAAAATAAAAACAATAAAAAAAAAACTTTATGAAACAAATACTTTTTAGTTGAAGACTGAAGAGACAGAATTGTGTTCATTTTCCTACCAAATGAGAGGCGTAGTTTATTTACAAGCATTGGATATTAAGCAAGGCAGGCTTTACACTGACTATTAAAGTTTTCAACTTGAAATGGATCAAGTTACATGAAAAAAAAATGTACTTTGAGAAAGCCAGCCTGAAATTTTGACTAGAATTAATATTTTCTTTAGTAACCATTCAGGGCATTGACCCCAGCTTGCCAAAATGGCCCTATGCCACTGTATGGATCTAAAAAAAAGTCTATGATAGAATATAGGCTCGTTTATTTTTAAGTTGAGTGGAATTAATTTTGAACTGTTGAACATAATTAGGATGCATGCCCAAATTGATTGTCATAGATTTTATAATGAAACATGTCACACTAGGAAGAATTGATTGAGGGTGTTCCCAAACAAGTACCATTCCCTTTAAAAATGCCATGTTTGGTTAAAATCACAGATTCATAGGCCAGCAGGTAGCACATGTTAGTGTGAGAATATTTGGACAGAAAATTGCCTTTATTTTAATGTACAAACTTCCAGGTCGACCTCCACTTCTAGCAGCATTCCCACCTTCTGGCACATGAATTGTATCTCCAAAATCCACACCTACCAATTCATGGAAAACTATGATAAGAATAATGGGGTAAAATTCTGCTTTGAATAAAATATGAAGAATGGCAAAAGGTAAACCAAATCTAGGCAGGGCAGGTCTGCAGCATGGACAAAAACTTTCCATGTATAAAACACTCTTCTATATAACAATTAGCACCTTAAAAGGAACTAAAGGCTATTACATATCAACTTAAATTTAAGCATGAAAGATGAAACATGGGTCGAAATTATAATTTGTATGTAAAGAATTTCTGATCTGAACAAGAAACTACTCCAACAACAACCAAGTTTTGTTTCACTTTGTTCAGGTACATTGATGAGCTGTAACCAACATATGGCTTTAGTTAACTTCGTCAACAATATCAAAAACCAACCTGCTGGTATTGAAACTTTAACCTCTTTAACCCCTTCAACCACCCCAGATCCTCTACATGTTATACAAGAGTCCTGCACAAAATAGATAGACAAAATACAAATTTATGAAAGATTATGGCACAAAAATAGATAACCACCTCACAAGATTACTTGACATGGAATTTATGAAAGACCTCAATGATTCGGCCTGATCCTTTACAAGTAATGCATGTTGATGTAAATGGGGGGATTGTAACCTGGGAAAAATCATCACAACCAAGAGCAAAAGAACATACTAATAAGTAATAACTGGTAACTCTAATGCCACAAAGAAATTGACTCATAATGGCTAAAATTTGGCTTTAAAATATTTTTGTCATTTTAATAATCAACATTGAACTTTGAAGGCACTTACTCGACCTGAGCCCCTGCATGTTGGACAAACTTTTGGGATGGCATCAAGTGGATAGCCCTGCCCATCTGGATTAAAACAATGAAAGTCAATGGCATCAAATGGGGTAATCATTATGTTAAGGGAAAGGCTCACTTCACTATAAACAGATGTCATGTGGGACACTTTACACATCCGGCAATATGTACATTGGATTATTTCCTCAAAATTGTTCTGCAGCTTAACAAAATTCTTGTTATAGCCACAGATTAGCAAGCAATAAATATCAGTAAACCTTATCCTGTTCATTAGTAATTAATAATGTTTATATCAATCACTAATCTCTCCAATGCAAGAGCTAGGAAAAGGGAGAGAAGCTGACCCAATGTCAATGCAGCCACTGCACATCCTAGGTTCCATCATTCGAAAATAGGGTTCATCATAAGACTTTTCTATGTAAGATTCCTATCTAACAGGATTGCCTTAAATTTCAATAGAAAGAACATATATATTCAGTTAACCCCAACCCCCCACTCCAAAATTAAAAATGGGGGTTCTCACCTAAATAAAATTCTTATTACAATGGAACATATACTAGATTATGTGTTAAAAACTTCTTTTGCAATCAAAATTTATTTATCTGAAGACAATATTTTGCCATTTCCTAAAGCAAATAATAAAAAATGGAAATAGATAATATACAAATTCAGTATAGAAAAAAAAATTCTACCCAAGGCTTTCCTAATTCCCAGAATATATAAACTTTACTCACTGCAATGATCACAGGGAACTAATGCATCAAATGACACGTGCTTGGTGCATCCTCTCGCGGCTTCGGAGAAAGTAAGAGACATCTCCACCTATCAGCATAGCAATAGGCAAATAGTTAAGTTTGGAAAAGTAGGAAGATATTTCAAAGAAGTGAAACAACAACAGAGAAACAAGAGTTAAGCTAACCTCTATATTTGATGAGAATTGAGTTGTTGCTTCTTCAAATATCTGTTAGATCAAGAAGATTATGAGATTTCGTCAGCGAATACTTATGTGAAATGAATCCAAAAACATAAAGAATTTATGTGTGTGTGTGTGTGTGTAGAGAGAGACAAGGAGCATATCAAGTCAGAGCATAAAATGCAAGGCAAGAGGAACTGATCTTGAACATTCAATCTTACAGGGATGGTCAATTTAAATCACAGAAAACTAGTTTTGAACATTCATGTATAGTCTCATGACCATGATATATATATATATATATATATATATATATATATATATATTCAATTAATTAATTAATAAAAGACAACAGTATGTATGAGAGCAAAAAAATACCTCATAGAATACTTTATGAAATGAATCAGAAAAATGAGAACGATAAGCATTTCTAAACCTTTCTGCATCATCACGATCATATTCTATGTCTTCTGAACCACGAGTACGCATCTTCAGTTGAAAAGGGGTTGGAGA
>PYAF01003299.1:874306-898888 GCA_007407185.1 Glycine tomentella
ACCAGATCATACAATCAAGATTTGGTCACTAGTCAGTGATGATTTACACACAAATCTCCATCACTTACTGTGGACTCTCCCACAACAATCTGAATTCCTTCATAATTCACTAGATGCCTCTCTCTCCCTCTCAACCATTTTTCTTATTGATAGGCATTTAGGCAACATGCCTCTTTTTCTAATTATCTCAGCCTCCAACCCTCAGACTAAATAATCATTCCACTAAGTATGGATTATCTAACACTCTGAACCAAATATATGAAGAAAAAATACAAATAATTTCCTATAGAATAAGCAAAGCCATCTAGGTATTTAAACCACCCAATATCATAATCAAAGGAGTAATTAATATGCGTAACATTGAGTATCATGGAACTCTCTTCCAGAACACAATAATCTTTACATTGTCCACTGGTGTTAGCGTTCACATATTGATTCATAAGAGTATACCCCTATAACTATAGAACAAACATTATTGAAAAATTAAACCATGATACTTATGTCCTCTTTTTTCTTCTTCAGTATGTAAATGAGTCGCTAACACATTATCTATTTAAACCAAATAAAAGACAATGATGTCTAATATACTATCACATTATTTAAAAATGATTTATTTTTCAGTGCAATAGAGAAAATATATCATATTTTACAAGTGCAATAATACTGGCTACAATGAGAAGGCACTTCATTGTGTCCTTTACTTCCCAAATTTGAAAATGCCCTGGACATAGTAGCTTATTACCTGTCCATATTCAAACAAGGATAATGCTTTTTCACTTGCTTCTACATAATCAGCTCGAGTCATCAGTCCCCTTTCTATAATCTGCAATGGAAATGCATTACAAAAGTAAGAATTTGAGATAAAAAAGAATGTTATGAAATGATAATCAATTTGTTGGAAGTTCATCATCACACCTTAGTTAGTAACTCCAAGAACAAGGGATAGTACAAGAATATTCTATTACTAATCATGGGAACACCTTAGTTAGTCCACCACTCCAGACTCCACCTTTAACAAGTAAATCTATGATCATAATATTGCTTATCATTTCTATTAAGAAGACTGAGCTTCATTGATCTTGGATGATATTTTCATTTTTCACAGAAATAATGACATAAAAACTGCAATATAAAGCCAACTGAGAAGAGAACAGCATTGATGATTTAATACAAGCATCCATTTTTTTAATCATGGGAACTAATTGATAGTGCAAGACAATACTATAAGAAAATCAGTCACCTATCCCTATAAATTCCTCCCTCCATTTCAGGTTAAGATAAGTTAACTAGCTACATTGCATGCATGAATACAGGTAAGGTACCAGGTATGAGATATGGGATTTTTCAAAAAATCTAAGGTACGAGTATGTTAATATAAACTTTAAAAAAAATACATATAAAAATACAACTTTATATAAATGATTAAAAAAAAAACACAAATAAGCATAATTTATATTACAGTGGCCATCCCCTAGATTTTTTTAAATTCCCATACCCTTACCCAGTACTGTATCTGTATCCATGCAATGTAGCCTGTGAAGCTCATCATTTACTATAACTTCAGCCATAGTGAAAAAGCTTGTTGCAAGTGATAAAACTAGGCATCATACCTCATCTGGAGTGATAGGAACATCATGATCTGCAGCCTTGGTTGTTGGTGTGAGTATATTTTTAGGCAACTTCTGATTTTTTACCATTCCTGTCATGTGCTAAGATTAGATAAGGAGACAAATATATTTTAAGAATGAGACACAATTAAGAAATCTCACCATCTGGGATGACATTTCCACAATAGTTCCGAACGCCTTTATTGTAGACTGTCCATAGAGATGTATCAGTACTTCCAGTGACGAACCCTCTAGCTACAAGCCGACAACATAAGTGTCAACAGATGGTTTCCAACATGTGGATCTTCAACCAAAACCCAAAATAAATTTACATAATAATGAACAGAGAGTGCAATTGTTTTCTCTCATTTACTCAAGTAACATTTATGGATGCTCTTCCAAAATAATTAAACAAAACGCCTGTCAAGGACATATCCACAATATAATCTTATTCTTTTCCTAGTTACCTTTTTGAGTAAAAGAACTCCTACTCTACATCCTATGTTTAAAAAGATCTCCTTGCAGTGAAAGAATATGTTTAAGTGGCTCCAGTTTAATAAGCCAATCAATCAACAATCATTGTAGCTATGAAAGCATTTAAGATGTGACAGTAATAATTAACCTGAAAAGCAAAAAATCTTTGTTATTTTCACCACTTCTCAGAAAACACTATTTGCATTTCCAATCAGAAATTCAATTATGTGAGGATTTAGTATTTAAGTTCAGAGTTCAGACACATTATATGATAGCTCAGGTCCCCAATAACTCCAATAGATGACATGATATTACAAAATAAAATGGAAAAGGAAAAACTGTAATTACACGATACACCCATTCAATCAAGTTACATAGTAACAGAAACTAAAAGGTGAAAAGAAATGCTAACCACAGAAAAAAAAAAAAAAAAAAAGAGATCAGCATTAATCAAGTCATTGTATAAGCAAACAACAATTCTTTGAATTAGCAAATCACTCACCAACAAACTCAACTGGGAAAACTGAACATTTCCTAGCTATTGTAACATTGTTATCTGGAGCTGATACAACCGCATTAGATACGATATGCTTAGTTCTTTCAAACCACCACAAACTCGTCTGATTGAGAACCTGCAATTGGGAGGCAAAATTATCAGATTATTGAGTGCCAAGCGTTAGAGAGGGTGTGTTTCTAGCATTTCTCTATAATCATTTATCTAATCATCACGGTATCCCCATTCCTATTGGAAAAAAAATTTCAAAAACAATAGAGCTAAAATACAACTTTGATCCCTTATTTTTCCCAATCTGTAATTTTAGTCCCCCATTTTAAAATAAAGATATTTAATTTCAAGTTTACGAAAATTCACAATTTTGGTCTCATCCTCAATTTTGTTTATATTTATTTCTTTTATTTCTTACATTTTAATTAGATCATTTCTTGATTGGTACCTTAAATGAATATTAGGACTAGGGTTCAACTAGACCAAGATAAAATAAATAAAGCGTATGCAAAATTGAATATTGGACCAAAATTACTGATTTTCAAAAACTGGAAACTAAATGTCTATTTTTTTTATAGGTGGGAATGGAAGGCAGTTTAAGGGGTTTTACAATAACTCATTCACCATGTTCAACCAATTCAACCAATTGGAAACTAAATGTCTCTACTTTAAAATGGGAACCAAAATTGCGTATTGGGCAAAATAGGAAACCAATGTTATATTTTAGCCAACAATAAAACGCAACTGAGAATCTAAGGCGTCTAACATAACACACATCTGTTTTGGACAGTGACTCTTGTTTGCAAGCGTGGATCCTCCAAATCCTCAGTAAACAATCAAATAAAACGCGAACGAAATCACAAACCTGGCCTTTGAAAGGAATGGAAGCAAGAATCCGATCAAACGCACTCTGCCGATCAGTGGTCACCAAAACGAGGTAATCCCCAGCGTCGTATATATCTCGAACCTGCCAAATCATCATATCAAACAACTTCTCAATCAAAACGACACACAACCAATAATTATTAACTGATAACAAATAATAAAAAAAAAAAAAACTGTTTCACACTTTGCCGCGGGTTTTGGACTCGAGGCCGGGAACGGTGGCGTGGAGGTTCGTTTCGGAGAGGCAGTTGGAGAGCGATGCGGTTCTTCTGATGGCCTCGACGACGTCGTTTCGGCGCGGACTGTTGACGAGAGCGTCTCCGAGAGACGACGCTTGTTGTTGTTGTGGCTGGCCCTCTCTTGGCATCACCGAAGCGCGGATTCCTCGAAAAACGCGCGGTTTGAACGCGAGCGCGGTTTGAAAGCCACGCGCCGCTGGGGAAGTGCGGTTGGTGGTGGATAGGAGAATGTCGGAGCGGAAGGTTTTGGGAGGGTTTAACGCAACCGTGAAGTCGCCCATCGTTTTACTGAGTGACACAGGAAACTGCTTCTCTTTACTTACTGCGTTCAGTGTGCTGTGTTGTGTTCGCTATCGTTGCGTTGCGTTTTGGAGTTTTGGCGTTTTGGCAAGGGTAAAAGGTAAAAAGTAAAAACTTGGAACAACTTGACGTATTATATAATGAAATTGTGAAGGAATCTACAAGACTGCAAACCAGTTAACATATAGCTAAAACTTAAAATATAGCCAAAAGGCATATTTTTTTAATATGTGAAGCGATAGGGACTCGTTTTTAATATATTTCTTCTAATATTTTTATTATATTGTTTATTATTAATTGAAATTGGTTGGAAACTATAAAATTATGTGAGTATATATAACTCCTTTTTTTCTATAAAATGAGTATAATATATCACTTCTTATTTAATAAATTTTACTAAAATATTATGTGTGTTTGTGAGCTATAAGGTATGATGATTTTGATCCTTTTAATCGGTCATGAATAATTCTTGATTAAGGATTTAGTTACATGCTGGGGAGCTTTGGTAGGAGAAAAAAAAAATTAGTCTATTATAAATCTTAGATTTAAAATTTTTATTTCTCATGTTTTGATATCAATTTTAAAAAATATTATCTTCATTTTTATTTATAAGACTCAATTGACAAATTCACTAAAATTAAGAAAAGTCTATAATTTAGTTTATATCAATAAATTTATCTTAAATTTATATATTTTTTCAAAAATATCTTTGTCATTAATGTTTTTGTCTCTTCTAAATACATGTTAATATAACTTCTCTTTTATTTAATTAAGAGTATTTTTAGTTTAAAAATAATTAATGCAGACAAAATATGAATTGAGTCTTATATAAAAGAATAAGTTTTATAAAAGTTGACTCTTATAAATAGGAACAAAGGTAATAACATTTCAAGGAAACAAGGTTTCCTGTAAATATTTTTTTTAGCTAGTTTCACACAAAAAAAATTCCATGAAAAGAGGTGAAAAATCTTACTTTTCCAAGATAAAATTTTATTTTATTAGAGTACAAATATTATGTTACTTTTATTAGATTAATTATTATAGTAAATAATTAAAGTAACTAGTAAAAATATAATGTGACATTTTGATTCCCATAAATCTTATCTAAATATTCTAAAAAAATATTTATGATCAACTAAACAAATTTTATTCATTTTCATAAACTATGGTTATCAAGAATCATCATTCCTAGACACGAAAAAATTTATCACCTACCAAATGTTCCTTTAAAACTTTTTGCCCCCTCTCATTAGGTATTCTATAAACTTTTAATGAAGTAAAAAAATGTTTTTCTATGTAAAAGTTTATTCACAATATTAAAATATATTTAAAATTTTCTTAAAAGAAAACTATTCCTAGGCATGAAAAAATTCAGTAATTTACCGAAGCAATTAAAAGGGATCTATTCATCAAATGCTGAAATCTCAGTTAGTATAGTTTAATTGATAACACATATTGAGTTTGTAAAAAAAAAAAATTGAATACAATTTTTATAGAATACATTCTTAAGGAGGATGAATGAACTTTAAGTGTGATTAAGCTTCAAAATGAGAATTAGTCTCACAATTAGCTTAAAAGATTAAAGTTTGTGAGAATACATCAAGATTCTATTGAAAAGTCAAATACTCTAATTACGAAACCTAAAGAGTTGACACAGTGGTGTAAGACTCCATTGTATTCACATGAGTGCTAATGATCTATTTAATAGAAAAATTTGTGTTCAATTTATACCGTGTGTAAAATTTCTTTGGATTTGTCACAAACAAGATTAATTTCTAACCCAATAGATTGAAAGATACTCATTATCTCTGAAATAAAAAGAAGAAAAAAAAATACTCTAATTACAACATTTATTAAAAAAACAGCTCTCATTTGATATTTTATTGACTTTTTTATCCTCTTTTATCTTTTAAACTCAAGATAGAAATTGGTCTAACTTAAATTCTTGGATCGAAAAAAAAAAAAAAAAGCAAAGATCTTTAGCCTCTTCATATTTCATACTCAAATCAGAACACTATTTGAGTTAATTAAAACTGAATTCTGCCATTGAGAACTCGTCTTTGCTTAAGACATGTACACTAATCAGGGAGAAAAATATCTACTTTAGCCACCCAAATGACATGTTAACCTGACCCACATTCCAAATTCCGAATTGCTTGAAACAATCACATCCATAATATGAGTCAGCACAGCACAGGGGCCCAGTCTCTGCACACACATTGGGGCCCATCCGTTAAACCACGTGTCAACAATCGCTTTCCGTCACTCCATAACGGAAACGGCACGTCACGTAAACGCCGAATCCCGCCCGCACCTCCACGAGTTGACCCGTGCCGTCAAAATCATCAACGCCCACAACGAAACCTTATCGTAGTCAAGCCCACACCAGAACACCACCACCATCACGAATACCGAATTATAATATATATAATCAACGAAACCCCGTCCCCTCAGAAAAAAGAGTGTTTAGACTTTAGAGAGTGACTCTCTGACTTATACTCCTAAGAAAGAACAAACAAATAAACACCATCTTTCTCTTTTCTCGCGTGTCGTACGGTAAGTCACCACACTCATTCGCTGCTTCACTCCTTCACGCATTTTCCCCCAATCTCCGATCCCTCATTTCTAGGGTTTTCCACCTATTCATCGCATCGGATAATCTTTTATTTTCTTCTGATACTCTGTGTGTGTGTTTTGCCGGGAAACAGGATCGTGCAGTTTTCGTGAACGCGATCGGCGAATGAAAATGAAAAAGAAACGAAAGGAAAGTGAGGCCAGTGGACGGTCGTCGAACTTGCCGGAGATTTCGAAGTCGCATCACTCGCTGGAGCGGCGTTCGGGGCTGAACAAGCGGTGCAGGGAAGAAGGCGGCGTGGCGACGGTGCCGCCGTCACGCGGCGCGTCGTTACTCTTGACGCCGTTGCGGGGCTTGAAGCGGAAGATAGGGTGCATCGACAAGGCCACGCAGATGGGAAGGAGCGTGAGGATCGAGGACGATTACGTGATCGGGGGCAGCGCGATCGGGCAGGGGAAGTTCGGGTCGGTGACGGTGTGCCGCGCACGTGCGAACGGCGCGGAGCACGCGTGCAAGACGCTGAGGAAGGGGGAGGAGACGGTGCACAGGGAGGTGGAGATAATGCAACACGTGTCGGGGCACCCTGGGGTGGTGACGCTGGAGGCGGTGTATGAGGATGAGGAGCGTTGGCACCTTGTGATGGAGTTGTGTTCTGGAGGGAGGTTGGTTGATAGGATGAAGGAGGGGCCTTGCTCGGAGCACGTGGCGGCGGGGGTACTGAAGGAGGTGATGTTGGTGGTCAAGTATTGCCATGATATGGGTGTCGTGCATAGGGATATTAAGCCTGAGAATGTTTTGTTCACCGGGGCCGGGAAGATCAAGCTCGCGGATTTCGGGCTCGCCATCAGGATTTCTGAGGGTAAGTTGATGTGTGGAGCTTGTTGTTTGGATGATATGATACTTTTGGACTCTGAGCCATAGGTTTTAAATTGCGGTTGCGGTTTTATGGTGATCCTTGACATTGCAGGGAATTGAAGATAAATTTGGCTGCAACTGTGGTTGTGGTCTTTGGCATTGTGGGCAAATGCAGCCAAAATTGTGGTTATGGTTTTATCGCGATCCTTGATGTTGAGGGAAATGGAGTACAAATTGCGGCTGCAATTGTGGTTGCAATCGCAGATTGTAGTTATCGCGATCCTTTACATTGCTGAAAATTGCCAACAACTGCTGCTGCAATTGTTGTTTGCGAACGCAAACCTTGACATTATTGGGAAAATGTGGACAAATGTAGCTGCTATTGTGGTTGCGAACTTGTGGTGGCAGCGACTTTATAAAACCTTGATTTTGTGGCCAATATTGCAGCCACAGACTGTTTTTTTTTCTAAACTTTAGCCAAACTTAATCCCAAAAGTTATCTAATGGTGTCAATTAGGGATCTTTGACTCAAGGTTTTATAAAAAGGTTCGCCTGCAGCAGCATGAGCTGGATTTGTCTGCAGTTATTAGCGTGTTTGGTTCTGCGTCTATTTGCTTTTGGCGCCTGTTGCAACAGAAGGAACAATTTGTAGCTTATTTATTATTGAACAAATATGACATGATTTGTAACTTGTACATGTGTATTAGACGTGTGTCCAAACACAACATTTTTGATACCTTGATTCTCATTGTTTAAAATTTGCATTGCAGGTCAGAATTTGACAGGTGTGGCTGGGAGCCCTGCATATGTTGCACCAGAAGTGTTGTCGGGTAGATATTCTGAGAAGGTGGATATATGGAGTTCTGGGGTGCTCCTGCATGCTTTGTTGGTTGGTGGTCTTCCATTTAAAGGAGATTCACCAGAAGCAGTTTTTGAGGAAATTAAGAATGTCAAACTAGATTTTCAAACAGGGGTTTGGGAATTAATATCTAAACCGGCACGAGATCTTGTTGGGAGAATGCTGACAAGGGATGTTTCAGCAAGGATAACAGCTGATGAAGTACTAAGTAAGTTTTATGGTAGAGTGTTTACCTGCTTCGGTAGTGAACACACCAAAGATTCTCACTACCAAAGTTTATTCAATCTGATTTTTTTTTTTTTTTAATCTTGAAAAAATCAACATAGATAACATTTCCATGTTTTGTTGAAAATTATCTGTCTATCACGTGGATTCTTAGTAATGAGAATGGTTGCCTTGTTTTAACAAGCTTTACTGGTCCCCTAAGTGGTGTTTAACTGGTCATACCATTATGTACTGTTTGTGTGTGTGTTTTCTTCCTTGGTTGTGATAACAGTGAGAATCTGCTAAGTCTCACTTATTTTGTCGTTTTTATTACATGTTGCTTTTATATGTGGATAAGGACACTTTTCCCCCATGTTTTCACTTTTAATAACAAAAAATTAAAGCAATACTTTGGGACCTTTGGTTTGGTTCATTCTTTTCCCCAAATGTTGTTTGCATGTTAAATTAACTCTCGATGGTTCAATTTCAGGGCATCCATGGACATTGTTCTACACTGAGCGCACATTAAAGATGTTGCCCTTTAAATCAAAATTGAAACTCCAAAACACAGCTGCTTCTGCACCTGAATCTGGGTTAGGAGGAAACAAGATTGATGATGATGGTTCCCTTGATGAGGATTATTCAAGCCCATTTTCATCCTCTGAAAGTTGCAATTCAGAGTATCATGAGGACTGTGTGTGGATTGATGCACTTTCCACTGCAGTTTCACGTGTGAGGATATCCGAAACAAAGAGGACCAAGTTGTGGGGTCCCACAAGTCCACTTGATCAGCAAGGTTCATCTAAGATGAAGACTAACCTCTGTAAAGCATTCTGACTTACTGACAGGTTGACACCGATGGCATACACCCACAATATCGACTGCTTTAGCTGGTGTTTTATAATAAACTTAGCCCAACACATTCTACAGTTGGCAAAAGTGGATTTCATGCTAACATCCCATATTAGGTTGACCTGGGTGCTAGTTTCCCTCCCAAGTTTCTTCTTGGTGTGAGATCTAATTACAGTATGTTTCTTTGGTTCCTCTGTCCATATAGCCTAATAATGATTAGCTGAGAAAACTCAGTTGTACAGAACCTGTACATATTAATGTTAATGTGTGGCTGCATCTTTTTGCTCTTGTAGGAGAAGGGGTTTATATAAGAATATATGTTATGATTTCACTTGTTTAGTGAAAACTTTAACTTTCTTTCTTTGGAAGACCCTAATCAGAACCTATTATTTAACTGCTTGTATTTCATTAATTTTTAAACCGTTCATTTTTTACTCAGCACTTTAATTTTTAAGGTGTAGCCTTCATTTTAAAGAATTCAAATTCTCACAGGATAAAATTGGAAAGTAGATGAATTGAAGCAACTTAGGGAATGCCTCCCCTGAGAAGAAATCTCTGGCATGACTTATCTGCCCTCTACTCATGATGGACTGATATCAGTGAAACTTGACAGTTGGCGGCCATTGAGGGACCATTAAAATGGTAACATGTAGAAAACAATTGGGACATGGTGAGATGGAGTAATTACTCCATATTGGCAGGTTTCCATTTTTCTCTCCATTTGGTATGACAGAGGACCCAAAAAGACCATAATGAGAAAGAGGGAAGGACTAGGAGAAAACAGGAAAATGAGTAAAATGTCTTGCCCTTAATAGTTAAAAATATAAATAAAATGAAGATGCAATCTTGAATTATAATGAAAAAATGCTCTTAACATCTCTAACATATTTAGAACAATTAAGTATCTTTGAATATCTTAGAGCTAGGTCATGCACTGATCATAGGGGTGTTTAAATAAAAATCGATCTGGAATAAAAATATGAGAACATGTTTGATTTTACACTACATGTACATAACCCATTTTCCCATTATCTTATATTTTATGGTTACATTTTTTTCTGCATTTAAGATTTGAGAACATGTTTGGCCTATTTTTTTTAAGAAAAAAACTACTTTAAAAGCTTTTAATGAGTTCGACTTTGGTTCAAGAGCTTTAAAAGTAAAGTAAAATTCGTTTTACAGATTTAATCTTTTAAAACCTAAAAAAAATAACACCGAAGAGAGAAGAGAGAAGAGAGAAGAGGGAAGAGAGAAGAGA
The DNA here is from genome assembly GCA_007407185.1 of Glycine tomentella. Classification (NCBI taxonomy): domain Eukaryota; kingdom Viridiplantae; phylum Streptophyta; class Magnoliopsida; order Fabales; family Fabaceae; genus Glycine; species Glycine tomentella. The sequence goes on from PYAF01003299.1 coordinate 884,920, forward strand.
GACAAGAAGGGACAATTTTGTAATTCAAAAATTAAAAATAAAATGAAAATTAATGAATTACATTAAAATAGGACTTAAATATAAAATTTACCGCCTCGAAATTTCTACAGTTAGCCCTGAGTTGAGAAGACCGTTGTCACGTCACTTCATTCTATACTTAATTTATCACGTCATTCATAGAGAAAAATAACACCGCAAACTCTTAAGCACGTAAATCATTCATTTCAAATAGAATTACTACTTTAACTACGCAATATATCCAATAAACATATCTAAAAAGTCATACATTTTAATAGAGAACTCCAAAGGATTATGGAGCCATTTCTTTACAACAAAATCTGCTATCATGTGATTTGACGGATTAAGCCCTTTAGTAGAAGCTGGGCTGTGCATCACTTTGTGAACATCTTGGACCAAAGGTATACTACAAAGAAACAGACTAAAGCAAAAATAATAACATGAATAATATGGTTTGAACCACTTTGGACGATGCTCTTGTTCAATCTTCTCAAGTTATTCTTCACTCCAGCTTGAGCCTTTATCATTGTCATTTGCTGCATTGAAAAAGATAAAGCAAAAATGTTAACAAGACAGTTGAACATTTTCCTGCTAAAGAAGAGATATAGTCACTAATTACTACGAAGAGGAAAGCTGACAATCTTTAACACACTCATTTTAATACATACTCTACCAATGGTTCAAATTTATTAGAAATTACAAAATCATGGGGCATTAAATAAGATGAGACCACAAAATTTTATAATTTCTAATATACTTCAATTAATAAGAAGGGATGTATTCAAAAGAGCGTGGAAAAAAGTGTGTTTCTAGCATTTCTTCCTATGAATCAACAAGCAACAACAGCCAGCCATAAGATTTTTCCTGTGTACTCTGTTAAAGACAGTAAAGGTTCAAAATATGGATAGCAGCATGTTTGACATGGTTTTCTTTTCCTTTAAATTAAAAATCCTTAACATTACAACAAGCTAACCATAATTTTCTGATTGAGAAACGTTTTCTGCCACAGTTAGCATTCTGCTTTTAAAATCTAAAGACATCAAAATTTCAATCATAAATTCATTCTGCCTGATGCCGGCAACACGGTGAATTGTAGTCATTTTTCCCTAGCAGAGAACTTAAATTCATGGGGACAATATATTACTGCCTCAATATGTGCCACAATCTGGAGGGAGATCCCAAATAATTAAGAAAATAGTATCAACATAGACTTAGTATAGGTAATAGGCTATTAGTAGTAGTAGTAGTAGTATATATATATATATATATATATATATATATATATATATATATATATATATATATGGCACCTCCATATTACTATCAGAAGAATTTTATATACAACAAAAGTTAGATGCAGATATATCATCTATTTGATATTGAATTTTATATCATAATTTAGTAATCCGATTTTAAATTGCAATGAATTACCTCATTTTCTCGGATATTGATTGCTTTACATATTTTCTTTTCGCATTTTTTTGTGTGTATGGAATGTAGTATTTGGGCATATTAACTTTCAAATTATAAATATAATCAATATCAAAATTATAAGCATTATTTTAATGAAATTTGCTAATAAAATTGGGTATATCTAGTTGCATGTGTCACTTCACAACCTAACACGTGCCCTGTGACACACAGGACAAACACTAGTGAAAAAACAAAACTAAGCGAAGCAAAGATTATGCAAGAAATTATGTACCAGTTCTTCAAGAAAATTTTTCTGATACTTCACTTCTGTTCCTATCTCCTCAGCAACCTGCACCAGAAATATTGGAAGTAGCATAAGCACAAAGGAAGATGAAAAGGAAAAAGAAAAAATAGAGAGGAAGATGAGTTTTGAAGCATGATATAATTTCATCCAACTAGTGGGAATAAAAGGAATAATAAGCAGGATATAATACTAGTCAAGTTGCACCGACAGACCACTATATAAGTTGTAGTTGGAAATTGAACTTAAATTATTTTTTTTTATCATTTACAACAGGATCAAGCATACATGCATCAATTATTATTCTAGTAAATATTGTTCGATGTAAAGGGGAGAAAAAGCTAGAAAGCATACATACAACAAGCATATTCATAAGGTTCTCTCCGTTGACAAATTCCTTTCAGGAGCCAAGAAGACGCACATTTCTTTCCAAGAATTAAGCGACCAAAAAATGTATTTTTTTTTTAATTTCCCTTTTGAGTTTCAAGTTTTAATCTAAGGACAGACGCGGCACTTCAGAGGTGTGTCCTGCGTCGGACTCGTGCCGGACATGGACGCGGACCTGACTTGCGTGTGACGCGGTGTTCGGTGTGTCCGCTGTCGCCGGACACGCGCGATTGGACGTGGTCCAACAACCGGACGCGGACACGTCAGCTATTTGTCAACGGAGGGAGACGACGGCAACAGGCGCGAAGGGAGAATGTTGTCGGTTGCTTTGTGGCCGTCAACAGCGGCGACGTTGTCCGTGGTTCCTCCGTTTTGGTCAGCAGAGGGTTTGACTAAACGTAGGCGGAGAACGTGCTCCTGCGGTGCCTCTTCAACTGTGACATCGTGTCAGTAATGACGCTCAACGGCGTGTTGACGTTGGTGTTTGCACAGACGGCCACATGACATGTGTCTCCGCTGTCCATTGCAGTTTTGAGGGAACGTTTGGGGAAGGCCGAGGCACATCCAAATCTGTGGGAAAGATTTTGGATTTTTGAATTTTTGTTACGATTGGTTGTAATTTTGAATTTTGGTTATGATTGGTTAGGATTTAGGATTTTGGATCTGGTTGAATTTTTATTTATTTTCTACCTTGTGGAACTGTTACTTGCTAATCCATTTGTTGTGGAATTAATCAATATCGAATGAGTTATTTCTCCATCGGTCATAAGCCTCTTAGTCTTGGTATTTTTTTGTTAGATATATGACATATCTCTTGATGCCTCTTAGTAGTTAATACTTTTTCTTAGATTATCATATGAACATATAAATTTTGTCATGTTTGATCATATTTAAATTTTGGTCATGTTCATATTGATCATATTTTACACACACACACATATATATATATATATATATATATATAAGTGCCCGCCGATTCCGTGTCCGACACGGTGTCCAAATCCGTGCTTAGGTTTTAATGATGTAATCTACAGCCACTGGTTGTTTCAGTGTATTGGAGTATGGTAAAGGAAAGCCAATAATCCGCTATATTATATAGTGAATAGCATTATGGCCAAAGAGCGGAAGTTGCATAGGCGGTTGATATATATGATATATATATATATATATATATATATATATATATATATATATATGTATAAAAAAGTTGCATGTAAATAAAAATATAATGCATAAAATTGGCATAATATTAACTCAAAAGTTCGCTGGAGATGACGAGGATGCAGGACGCATGCCGCAACCACGACATCCATAATGGCTGCAATAGTAGACGGAGTCGCGATCCCGGATCCAAGGAATTACACAACACAATAGTGCTATGGTGGCCAGTGCGGATCTAGGACCCTGGACTCGTGGAGAAAATTTATTTAAAAATAAAAATTGATAATTATCATTATTATATGGGATAGTTGAATTCAAACACGAAGATAAGAGGAACAAAATATAAAAATAATATAAATATTTGCATTTTATTAAAATAAGAGGGTGCATTTACTTACTCTTACATCGTAAGGAGGTTCAAATACATAAAATTAAGGGGTTCAAAATATAAAATTATGGGATGCAAAATATGATATTTTTTTGCATTTTATTAAAATAAGATGGTGTATTGACTTACTCTTATATGTGAACTAGTAAGAAAGTTCAAATACATAATATTAGAAGGTGTAAAATATAAAATTATGGGATGTAAAATATAATATTTTAGGACAAATACTAGTGATTTTATTGAAATGAGGAAGTGCATCTAGCCACCCTCAGTCATATGTGGATCCGCCGGTGATTGCGGCTATTCAAAACACTGGGTTGTTTTCAGAACTAAGTTTTTAAAAATGGTCCAGGACTGCAATTACATCCAGGTTTTTCAGGTCTCCACCACAACCTCAACTGCAGCGACATCAGCTGCATTTGTTTGTAATATTTTGCAATATCAAAGATTGTGCAAAACTGTGATCACTACCACAACTGCAAATTAAAGCCTTGTCCACAACCCTTTATTAGTATCATGGAATTCAAACAAAATAAAATAGAGAGAATAATTTTAAAATGTAATTTCCCATTCTTCAAATGCTTCAAAATAAAAAATAGAAGGTATGGAGCAGGTACACAACCAAAAAGCAAGGGAAAATAGTGAACTATTGATCTCACACAACACAAGAACAGAATAATTTGCCAATAGTGTATTACCTTCGAATTCACATAAAACAAAGAATCATACAATAAGAGCAATCACTATTAGCTGTAACTCATAGTTGGGTTAATTCATGTAGAAAAAGTTATCTCCTGCCTAAAATTTTGATATTCTTATTTAACCTCAAATCTTGGCTTTTAAACATGACTGGTCCAAGTTCTCTCTATCAAGGTTTTAAACAATCGCGGTTGGCAGATTCAATTTTATGTGATCCATGACTTTGCAGGATTTTACTGACAAATGTGACCAATGCGGCCACAATTGTGGTCACGCTGGAGACCTCAAAAAAACCTTGAGGTTGAAATCAAAATTGCGGCTGTAGACCGAGTTTTAAAACCTTCCACTGTATTCAGTTTTCATACATCATACAATGTAACACCTTCAAGTCTTCAACCAACATCTACTTGTTTTAAAGGCAAAGAGTTCAAAATTCCCTTAAACAATGAATCGGGTTTAAGTCTTGTCTTATCAACGAAACCTCATTTCTTCAAATGCATCCACTCCACTCCCGTGATAAACGTATTTCAGATAGTAAAAGGTCTCAATTTTATAAAAAAAAGGTAATACTTTTTGAAATTTCATACATGCCCACCAACAAAAACAAAGAATTAACAAGTATAAAGTGAATAGATACATACATGTTTCAACCTTCTAACTTGGCGATGAAGACCGGTGATCTCATCGTCCAAGTCCAGGGGATCAATTCGCAATTGAATCTCCTCCGAGGCACCAACGGGACGGGTGCTAAGCCCATCTCTGCAATATCCAATACATGCAATTAATTCCATAGATATCATGAATTGAATTCGAAGACAAACAGAGAGAGAGATAGAGAGACCTTGATCGGTAAGGGGCAGCGCCACCGTAGGAAGAACCCACTCTGTGGGAATTAGCGGCCATTGAAGGGAAAACCTAATTGTGTTGATGATCGCAGGTTCTGTGGGTTTTTGTTTCTTTCAACTTTCAAAGGGGAATACACAAATTCTGCTGACGGCGTTGGAAGCGAATAATAATCAATGACGAGGAAGTCTTAGCAGACAAGAAAATGGGAGGAAGAAGGGAAGAAAGGGGATCATGAATTCATGGCAACTGGGTTTATCGCTTTCTTTCCAGAGTGATTCCAATTTATTTATTCTTTTTAACATCTTTATATGGGTGGGGAAAAAAAGAGAGGAGAAAATATGATGATTTTTTCTTTTTGTTCGTTTAAAGAGGAAATAAAAAGCATTTTTTTAAAATTAATGTAAATTTTCTAACACTATTTTCACTCCATGTAAAAAGAATTGTTATTATTACTATTATTGTTATGGTGTGTTAAATATAATGAGCTCTTATATCACCTTGAAAAAAAGATATTGTGACATGACAATAAACCATTTTACTTTATCTTTCCACCGAAGAAAAAAAAAAAACAAATAGCAACACTGCAACATTACCATATTATTTCATTTGCATCTTGTTTGGGCTGGAAGAGAAAAATAGCATAGACAGAAGTAGAATAGAAGAGTCAAATTATGTGAGAAATAAAATAAAAATAAAAATATTTAGTTAAAAAAATAAAGAAAAGAGAGATAAAAAACACAAAAATTTCAAGTTGTTTTTATCATGACCTTCCTTACCAAACAAATCAAAATATTTTATCTCTTTTCATTCTCTTAATTTCTTGAAACCGGATCCTTGCAAATTGGAGAGTTTCCCATTAAAAAAATACACACCATTAGATGAGATGAGTGGATGAGATTTATTGCATTAAACTCATCGTTTCACTAAAACTCTCAAATGTGACTACTTCTTTGTCTTTCCTATAGACATCGTTTTATTAAAAGAAGCATCAAACCTATTTTTAAATTTTGGTCCTTTCCAAATCGCGACTCTTTGGCTGGTAATCATTATAGTGGTGGCCACTCCGGTGGAAGAATTTCATGGCTTGCCCCACGCAGCTGTAGGAGAGTTCGAGGACTTCCTCAACGTCGAGCATGGGGGCAACAATGGTAGCAAAAAGCGTAAGTTGTGGAGTTTTTGCTACGATTTGTAGACTTTGTTATCTATGTTTTTGGTCCTTATTTGGCTTGATATCCTATTGTTTGGTTGACGGTTGTTTGGTTTAGTTAAACCTTCAATGTATGTGGTTAGACAACAATTTGGAGAATTGAACATGCTTGTTTTGAAATACGTTTTGAGCATAAAGAGTTTGCATGAAGATGAACAGTTTGATCAACATCAAAGGCAACTTGTTGCACTTGTATCAAATGTATTTGTGTTCCACTAATTATTTAAACTAGGCCCTTTTGTTGAAAATTAATGTGATGCCATTTTTGCTTGTGAAATCATTTTCTTTGAGATGGATCATTTTACATAATATTTGAGATGTGTGAATTATGTGTTGGCTGAAGTGTCATTCATTGTGGGAGGAAGAAGAAGAAACCTAACTCGCCTGCATATTAAAACAGGCATACTGCTTACTGAGAATGAATTCGTCGAAAAAAATGAAAAGAAACATAGATGTGTTCAACAAATAGGTGTTTGAGTTCTTTTTTTTTTAAAAGAAAAAAAAAAGAAAGTGAGACACGTGTCAGGAATTAAACATAATCCAATGGCTTGTGTTTTTATTAACTAGACTTGAGACTTTTAAATGAAGCAATGAGTATTAAAGGAAAGAAAAAAAAAAAAGTAGCCATTCCCCAACCACTCCTCTCATCTGACGAGTATTTTGTTAATGGGTAAATGGTCATTTTCGTCCCTAAATATACAGAGTGCTGATAAAGTTGTCCCTAAAAGATGAAAATTCAAATTTTTGTCCCTGAAAGTGGAAAAAATGTGATAAATTCATTCATTCGTTAACTTCCGCCCGTTACCATTAATTAAAAGAGGCTACGTGACACATTCAGAGACGAATTTGTCAACACTCTACACATTCAGGAGCGAATTTGTCATCTCTCTATCCAAAATATAATTTAATTTTCATATTTTCCCTTTTTAATCATTACAAGCATAAAATTATAATAAACACTTAAAAATTAGAAAAACAAGCATAAGTTAAAACAAACATAATAATAAGCATAATATTGATTAATAAACATAATTTGTTTGTTGCTCTAAAATTTCTATTGTAACAACATTAAGTAATGACAAAATCAAGTTGAGTCTCATTTTTGTGTGTGTAAGAATTAACTTAATGACTATGTATTTTTGTTTGAGTCTCGTATTTTGGGTAAAGTATTGTCACATTAGAAATTTCAAAGCAAAAATATGAGATAGTACCTTATCCAAAATATGAAACTCAAACAAATTAAAATGCACAACCATTAAATTAATCCTTAAAAAAAGAGTTATTTATTTTTTTGCAACGACGCATGGATGTCATACATCACACTGCCCGTTTTGTTCTGTGTGTCTTCGTTGTGGTATTGGAAATAATGGTTTGAACGAAGTTTATATCTATTGGGTTCCAGAATATCCTATCTGAGAAAACTTTTTTAGTTAGGGATAATAAGAGGAACATTTATTCCATCTATTTAGATATTGAAAATCAAAATTCCCTTCCTTAGCTTTGGAAATAACTTGTCGTATCTAAATCCAATGTGCAACAATATGGAAAAAGAAGAAATCTAATTTTTGCACACTCACTTTAAGAATTCAAATGAAACTAGAAGAAATACTAAAATACATGAGTAAAATAGCACTTTTAGTGATTGCTCTTCTTTCTATTGCATCACAAATGCATGCTTGAAGTTTCAACTTTCAACATCAGCAATGGAGGGTTTCCGACGAGAGGAAGAGATGATGATGTTGAAGAAAAAAATAGTATGTTGGGGTCAACGAACAATGTTGGAGGAGCGCTAAGAAATAAATTCAGTGTAACGAGTGTATATTGAAATAGTAAGGAACACATGAATCTAACAAAGAATAAAATTTTTTCATCATGAATCACTTACAACATTGGTCCTAATCCGTTATGATAGACTAATAATCCATTTACGGTAATATTGTAATCTATTTCAAAATTATTTTAATTTTATTATGAAAATATTGTAATATATTATAAAGAAAGAAAATTTATTTTACTTTAAATGTTTTTCCTCCTTAGGTAGGAAATAAAATATCAAATAATTTTTTGTAAAACCGATGTTGAATGTCGCAGGAGAAATCCTATCAAAATGGAGATTTTTGAATGAAATATTTACTTGTCAACTACATAGGTGACATATAGAGCCTATGTAGTGTTGTTGAAACTTGTGAATCCTTACAATTAAGGAGTTTCCTAAATGATTGAAAATTTACAATTTTTTTATGCTTAAAGATTTTGTTGAGTTATAAAACAAATCAGTACTCTTTATAAATGTTTAGTTTTTAAAGTTATGTCATTGTGCTAATTGTGCTAATAAACAGAAGCGTTGCATTTGTGTCTAATGGATCCGACGATAGCAGACAATTGCTAGGTTCTGCAAAGCATTAAAGACTTAGTTAATGCTATGATCTCTTGACCCTTTGTGTAGAAAATGTGAACATCCTTCCTAGGATCTATGAATGTGAATAAAGTAAGAGAATAATCGAGTTTAAACTTTTTCTTCACCTAAAAAGATGCATCACTGTTGTGTGCATACATGCTTTGTGTAACATCCCTCATTGTCAACTTCTCGGTAGCTCACACAAGACGACACTTCACAAGGTGATACATCACTTAACTCCTCGTTGATCAGAACCCTCTGTAGGTAACCCTTTTCGAGACATCGACAACTAGTTCTGACACCGCTCAATTGCTCTCAGGATTATTGATTGTCCCAACAAACCAACAACAAGACTTTAGTGTGCTTTATTCTCACTCACATGTTTTCCAGGAGACTTTTCAGAAGGTTACTCATCCCATAAGTCAAGTACGCTTAACTATGAAGTTTTTAAGTGATGAACTACCAAAAAGTAGATACATCTTGTTGGCATAAATAATACCAATTAATTATTGTAAGTCATCCTCAACTGTACAGTCCCACACTTGCATAACCTCTACAGTTTTTTCACTACGGTGCGGTTTGTCTGGGTGTTACATGCCACCAACTACCACATGATTCATCCTCAAACCACAACGTATTGGCAAAGAGGGCTGCTCTAATACCATTTGTAACATCCCTCATTATCAACTTCTCTATGACTTACATACTACAACACCTCAAATGGTGACACTTCACTCAAATCCTCATTGTTCAGAACTCTCTATTGGTAGTCCTTTTTCGAGAATTGACAACCAGCTTTAACACCGCTCATCTGCTCTTAGGATTATTGGTTGTCCCTATAAACCAACACGAGACTTTTCAACGTGTTTTGTTCTCATTCACATGTTTTTCGGGAGACTTCCCAGAAGGTCACCCATCCCATAGTTGCTCCAAATAAAGCATACTTAACTATAAAGTTCTTAAGTGACAAGCTACTGAAAAATATATGCATCTTGTTGGTATAGGTAATACTAATTAATTCCTTTAAGTCATCATCAACTATAAAATCCCACACCTGCACAGCCTCTGGATCCCTCTCATTCCGGTGTGGTTCGTCCTAGGCGTTGCACTCTACGCAAAAGTTGATTTGACTAATGAAGACAACATGAGAAGTGTGACTCAAGAAAGATAACCAAAGTGCTTTATCATTTTGGATTGGACTCGCATTTAATGCATATGTTAATGATCCCAATGAACACCTTCTCCAAAATCTACAACATATGCAAATGAAGGTCGTTTAGAGATAAAAGTTATGTGTTGAAGAAGTCTATGAATACCAAAAGTGTTGAAGAGTTGAAGTTACAAATTTTGAACTTTATATTCTTTCTTACCTTCAAGCTTTCTATTCTTGTAAATTTCTTAAGGTGTAAAGTTCTTAGAACATTTTGTATATCCTAAGAGAAAAATACGTGCTTATCTTGTAAATCTATTCGTAAGATGCTAGTAAATTGTTTGTGTGCACCTTTTATAAACAAAATCCATTTGATTTGTTTCAGAGTCATAAATGACTTGGTAGAAAATAATATTTGGGTGGGATAAGCTTTTTGTAAAAGCAAAAAGTGATAATAAAAAAATTTATATCTTTGTTGAAAAATAGTTAAACTTGGTGAGTTGTAAAAAACTGAAGATAATTTTAATAGTAGAGATAAACAAGTATAAAACTCCTTGTGATTGTGCTTTTCTCATTTATTTGTTTATTTGACTGTGAGTTGTGTTTTGATCCCTTGCGAAAATTTATTTTTAAATCTAATCAAAGTTCTATTTTATCTAAACGATTTTGTGAAAATCTTGTTTTCAAACTTTCTACCAGCAGAAGATAATTCCGATTTACAAAAAAAGATACAGAATTGTTTCATATCACAATTCAAACTTCATCTTTTTATGATTTTTTCTTTACAGATTTAAAATGCATATATTTTAAAATGAGTTTGGGAATTTCATATCTTCTAAGAAGGTGTTTAAATTCTTAAAAAAAGCTGTTTAAATTTATATTAAAATGGTTTAAAGGATGGAATTGAAACCTGTCATGCTATGCAATGATCGAACCTTTAAACCATAGTTATCAAATCCGTTTCGGATCGGTCGGTCGGATCGATCCAACTGGGACACGATGGTATTACCGGACCGAGTGCACTATCGGACCGCTCAAGCAAGTGACCCGGGATGACCCGATCGGTTTTGATGAAACCCGACGACCTGGACGATTTTTAAAAACTCGGACCGGGTTGTGCATGTTGTCGTCGTCACTCGACCACCATCGCGAGTGACCTCGTCGTCGATAACGTGAATGAAGATGTCGATGACCTCAAAGGAGGTAGCAGACCAGCAGGAAGAGAGAAGAGGAATAAGGTAGCATACCAATAGGTATAGAGAGAAGAAAGAAAATGAGGCGAGGTGCGGTGAAGGGCGAGGGACGAGGCGCGGCGGGGCGAGGGGAGCGACGCAGACATAAGAGAGAGTATATGAAGTATTGGGGATTAGGTTTTCGCTTTGGACCTTCAGATCCACATTTGATTCCTGTACCCCTTCTATTGCTTTTTGTACTCCAACTCATTTTTTTGTTATTAAAAATTGGATTTGTGTTTTAATTTAAGTAGTTGCTATTTACACTCTCTTTTATTATTAATACACTTTGTATTATCAATTTCAATACTTCAATTGTTATTTTGAATATATTTTTCTTAATCAAATAATGTTAGTTATATACTTATGTATAATATAATTTTAATTTTTTTAATATAGACCATATCAAATCGGGTCAATTACTGACTTATCGATTGAATCACTGATCCATTATCTTAATCGAGTCAATGACCGGACCAATTTTCACAACACTATCCTAATCCGATTGATCCTTTAGACGAAATGCCACAATTTATGCTAAACATATGCCATGTGCCACTTGAACCTCCGACCAGATTGACCACATGGATAGAGCTACACGATTTTGTACCCAAGACATTTCAAGTGCAAAGAAAATTAAATGTTGACGAACAGCAACATTTAGATAAAAGAATAATGTTGTGAAAATTGGTAAGTCAATCATAATAATTGTAAAAGTGCCAAAAATAATAATAAAGGTAAAAATAATGATGATAAAAAAATATAGATATAGCTTTTAAAAAATAAAAGATAATAGAAAATAATAATTAAGAAAGAAAATATGATAAAAAAATTGTTTGTTTGTTTAAATTAATATCATCAAATTATTTTTAAATTTAAATATATTTTTATACTAGAAAGTAATTATTTTTTAGATTTACATATATTTTCCATATCTAGAAAATAGATTATTTTTATTTTAATACTTAACTTTTTTTTTTATCTAAGTATTGATATTTTTTATGTTTATGACGTGATGACGTGATTGAAAAAATCCTACCTCATCAACATAATCAGTAACACTTATTTCTTACTACCGTTTATTTCCTCCATCAAAACACAACCGTTTATTTCTCACTGCGATATAGATCCAACGGTGAAGATGAAAACCACGTAGTAGTAATAACAACAACACACACATGCATTTGCTATAAAAAACCAGAGACGCGTCTTTCCAGCCTGGGCACATTTTGGACTGAAGGGCTGAAGCGATAAACTCTAGTTAATTCCCAAAATACCCCTACATCTTTACAAAAGTACTCTCCATCACTCTTCACTCTGGTTTTTTCGATTCTCCCCTTTCGTCACCATGCCACCGATACTCTCACACTCACTCTCATTAGTGTTGGTGGTGCCGTTTTTGCCGCCGTGCACACGCATTTTCCAGCAACCGGCGAGTTTCCAACGTTTCGCGAGGCACCGACATTCCACAACAGAAGAGAATGCCGTAACCGCGCGCGAAGCGACTCCGTGCATCCACATCGTGTTCTCCGTCGTCGGTGTGTTTTCTATGCTACAGCACGCGTCGTGTCCGGAGAACGTCGTGTTCCACTTCATCGCCACCACGTACCGCCGCACGGAGCTCCACCGCATCATTACCACGATGTTCCCGTACCTCTCCTTCTACCTCTACCACTTTGACGCGAACCTCGTTCGCGGCAAGATCTCGTACTCGATCCGGCACGCGCTGGATCAATAACTAAACTACACACTGCAACAACACCCGAATGCCTCCCTTAGGGTCGAAATGGGAACTCAAGTTTTTTTTTTATTAGTTAATAAAATATAAAATTAGTTTTTTTAAACAATAAAAATATATGAAAATTTTGATGATGAGTTAATGATTACACTATAATGACTTGTCACTGTATCTATTAAGTTATCACTCTAGACTGAAACTAACGGATTAACTACAGATATATAGTGAAATATAAAAAAAAAATATTGAGTAGTTAGATAAAAAAATTGAAATTTAAGTAGTAAAATAAAAATGACATATTTTTTATATACAAAACTATATTTAAGTTTATTTTTTAAAATCAAGACAAAAACAATAAAATTTCTAAACCTAACGATATAAAAAAAAAACTCTTCATATAAGTTAAATCCGATTAAAAAAAAACATGTCACACGTGACAACACTAAGCACAGTTGTGATCCCATCACATCAAAACGAGGAAACGTCACCCATTACTTGATTTCCTCCGCCCATTACTTCATTTCTAACGTGGAGTCAAGCCTTCTGTCCTGGTCAATTTCTTCCACCTTTTAATAAAATTAATTTTGCAGAAAAATAAATTTAATAAGATTAAATCTAAAATTTATTTAAATAATAAAAATTACTTTAAATAAAGTTTAACTTTTATACATTGATAATGTAAAATAATTTTACACGGTCATCAAATCATAAATTATTGTTTGAATTACTTTAAAATAATTATTTTAAAATTTAATAAACTTATAATATATGATAAAATGTGATTAGATAAATGTATAAAACTTTTTATATTATCAATGTATAATCCATATTATCTTAAAAATATAGATTATGTTCAACAAAACTAGTTGAAAGTTAAAAATATAATTGGAATATAAAAAACTAACTGATTGGTAACTAAAAGTTAAAAGCTAAAAAACTAGTTTAATAAATTATAAGTGTGCGGTAAAATTAGTTGTTGAAGTACATAAAAAATATAAAATGACATAAACGCAATAAATGCTAAAAGTAAT
>PYAF01003299.1:898988-912041 GCA_007407185.1 Glycine tomentella
CTTAATGAAATAGTTGAAAAATATAAAATAATTGAAAAATAATAAAGTCATGATTTATTTTTAAAAAATAACTAAAAAATTGGATAAATATATTGAGAATAAAAATAGAAGAATATAAAAAAACTAAAAATTAGTGTTTTAAAAAATAATATTTCAAGTAATATTTCAAAAAATACTAAAAATTACTAAAAAGCTTGTTTATTAAATCATTAAACAAGTTTTTCAGCTAGTTTAAAAAATTAAAAACTAGCTCTTGTCAAATATAACCTAAAAATACTTATTTATCGAATAATCAAACCAACTTTTCAGCTAATAAAAAAAATTAAAAATTACTCAGAGTTTTGTACTTAAAAATCATTTCTTTATAAAAAAAACTAAAATCTCTTCTATAATTTAAATTTTATTTTATTTCTCAAATCAATTTTTTCTTATATTTTATTTGCTACAAAATTAATTTTAAAAACAAAAAGACTCAATTGCTGTGCACCATGATTTTACCGACCAGAAACAAGATTCCCAAGCAGCCAAACAGTGGAGGAGGAGGATGTCCACACGTTATTGAATTCAATTGAAGACACACGCAAAAACGGAAAACTAAGGAAAAAAGAAAAGAAAAAAGCCTCTTCTGAGTATCTGACTCCTATAAATTGGTTTCACTGCCACCACAAAGTACAATATATACCTTCTAAACATTCTCTTGCACCCATCCCCTGGAATTAAGCACGTTATTTCATTAGGGTTGGTTTTGTTGAACAGAAAAAAAGAAAGAAAACAAACAATATGGGAAGCGATGGCGTGAGGAAACCAAGATTCTTATGCCTTCATGGGTTCCGAACAAGCGGAGAAATATTGAAAACACAGTTACATAAGTGGCCTCAATCGGTTCTAGACAACCTCGATCTCGTGTTTGTCGATGCTCCTTTTCCTTGCCTAGGCAAATCCGATGTAGAAGGCATTTTTGATCCCCCTTACTACGAGTGGTTCCAGTTCAACAAGGTTTCCTTCTCATTCAGCTTTTCAATTTTCTTTTTCTTAATTGATCACCTTTCTCTCTCTCTCAAACACATACTTAACGACACAATCAAACCCAAATGAATAAAATGTTGAATTGAATCGTACTATTAGATCTTGTTTAAAAGATTCAAATCTAATTTTAGTTGCACCAATGGATTACGTATTGAAAAGAAAAATGAGAGTTTGATTTTTATATTCAAAATTTTCTTTCTTTCACTTTTCTTCAATTCAGTTTTTATTTTTTCCCCTGCTGCTCAATTTTCATCCATAGTTCCAAAAAAGACTAATAAGAACAGAATCTATCTTCTGCAGTTTTCTAATTGGAATTGAATTCGCATTAAAAATAAGCATATGATATCAGTATGAAAATTATAATTATGATTAGAGCATTATAAAGAATACTTAGGAAAGTTTTTGAATTTTGTTTGTTTAATTATCTATTTTTCAACCATCTAAATTTTTTATGGTAAAACAGGAATTTACAGAGTACACCAACTTTGACGACTGCCTTCAGTACATTGAGGAATGCATGATCAAGCACGGACCTATTGATGGGCTTCTTGGTTTCTCACAGGTAATCTTCTAATAAAGTAAAAATTGAAGGATTATTAATGCATACTTGATGCATGTTTATGATGTTTGATGCTCCAGAATTTGAATGACGAGGTGTTTGATTTTGACCTAACAGGGAGCAATATTATCGGCTGCGCTGCCGGGTCTTCAGGAGAAGGTATGCTTAAAACTAAACTAGAAACTTAGCTTGATTATGAAATTCTCTTTACCACATTGACTTAGCTAGCCATAAATTTATATTTCTCACTAACGCAATAAAAAAACAATAATATATTATTAAAAATTAAAAAAAATTAAAAAAAACATAACTTGAGACAAACCATGTAAGTATATAACTCACTTCTTATCAAAATGCTCTCTAGTAGTCTTCTACACGTGTCTTCTTGACATTGGTCCCTACAACCCTTATGGGGACTCTAGGTCAAACATCGTATATAAGTTATAGCATATTGTCATAGTATGAGTTCATATTCATAATCAACATAAAAAAATGTAACAACAGAAACATAATCAGTATAAAATGATTTAAGTACATGCTAAATTGTTATAATTCATGTGCAGGGCGTGGCACTCACGAAGGTTCCGAAAGTGAAATTCCTAGTAATAGTAGGAGGGGCAAAGTTTAGGTCACCTTCAGTGGTGGACAAAGCATATTCTTCTCCCATTAGCTGTCCCTCCCTCCACTTTCTAGGTACCTCCGTTGCCACCTTTTATTTTATCCTATTTTTTGTCATTGGTGTTTTTTGAGAAAGCATATTCTAGCTAGCCCCCATTCTTGACTGGTCATACATTTCAATTTCATTCAATTAATAACACAATTTTCTCTGTTGGGATTAGTAGAGATTTAGAAGCCCACGTATACTCCATCAAGGATTCACAATTTAAACATGATTGATTGAAGTTGTGTGTCCAAGTAATTTGTGCTGCTTTCTAGCTAGCTTTTTTGACATTGTTCCTTTGGGCTGTTTTCTGGTTGAAAAGATTAATAATTTTATCTCAAAAACCCGGAAAAAATGGTGGTTGATAATTGATTAGTAGTAGGAAACTACTATATGACTCTTGTAAGAATTTTTGCTAAAATGAGTGTCATTATCAATAATTATAGTGTTTGGCCAAATAATAGGAAACTAAAATATTTCAATGCTTACTGTAGGAGAGACAGATTTTTTGAACAAGTATGGGGTTGAACTACTAGAATCCTGTGTTGAACCCGTGGTGATTCACCACCCCAAAGGACACACGATACCAAGATTAGGTACGCTACTAAGTTACTATATATTTATCTCTGTTATCTATTTGTATTCATATGCAGGTGCTTAGATAGGTTCTTATTTCATATTTTATTCATTTCTATGAAAAAGAATGGTTTTGTGTTTGAGTTATTGATATGAATAGTTTTCTCTTTTCCTTTTCAGATGATAAGAGTTTGAAGACCATGATGGATTTCATCGAAAGAATTAAGAAAGATGTCTCAAAATAAGAAACGAGTTTAGACAACGAGCCAGTGCTTCAAAGGGATTTTTGAAATATTTTTTCATTTTAACATAAATTAATAGCATTGCTATTTGTACTTTTATACAAATTTGTTACTGTTAGATCCTCAATGTAATCAATTATATAAGAGTCATATTTGAATATATAAGCAGAGGCTCTGTGCCAAATTTGTGACAGCATTCACTCCCATCTTCCCAGTTTTTTTTTTTTTTATGGTTTATTAGTCAAAATTTATTCTTTGTGCACACCAAGGCTAAAATGAAAGGTAACAAATTATAATTTTTTTTTGGAATATATATTTTGATATCCTAATAAATAGTTGATGACAAGTTATTCAAGTATTTGGTTTGGGATTTATTAGTAATACTTCAACATCTTTTTAATTTGGAAATTATGAAAATGACAAATTTTGATGTTTGCTCTTGCTAGAATTTGGGTGTACATTTTTTCTTTTTTTCAGTAGAAATTGAATTGAATTACTAAAAAATTACAATAACTAATATACACTGGTTAACTAGACTCTCTTAATGTATAATATTTGTTTCATCTTTTATTCGCCGTTTACATAAAATTTTTTTAATCTTTTTTCTTTAAATTTATTATTACATATATTATTATTTTTTATCTCTTTATTCCATCCTCCCAGTCACTGGATGGATGTTATCCAGTTTCCTGTATTCACCGTGAATGTGAGTTAGGATAATTTGTGATAGAAATAATTTCCACCCTCTATCGTACCTTGGACTGTTTTGTACAGTAATTTTTTTAAAGGATGTACAGTGATAAAATTGCCAAACAAATAAATACTAATTCGATGTTTTTGGTTTTCTTTTATTCCCCCAAAAAATAATTTTAGGTTGAGGAGTAGAATTGATTGAGAATAGTATGACTATGTTTGATTAAAATTGGAAAAGTACAAAATGAAGAAACAAAAAAGTATTGCTTCAAGAGTAATACTTTATATATTTTTCCAACTCTAATCTAAACATGCACTAAGTTTCTAACTTTCAAGGTGAATAAAATTAATTACCGTTGATATAATATGTAAGATAGATAATGTGAAAATAAACAAAACTTATATTGTGGTTTGTGAATAAATGATACTATAAAACTACTTTGCACTGTCTTCTTCAAATATTTGATCTTACTAATTTTCAAGCTGTTGAAGTTCTCATAAAATCATTATCATCCTCACTTTTTCTTGTGTGATGCATCAAGTTGTTCGCAGATACACCTCAAACAAGTCCACTTTCTACTCTCCCTACGTATCTCAGTCCATCACAGTATCCCATATTTGGAATGGGAAGATCCACAGTCGCATCCTGGTCTAGTTGAGCTCCTAGTTACCCTTTTCTCCAAATTTTCTCTACACTCAATATGATAGCTGTGTTGAATAGCCTAAGGTAGTGGCGATGCCATACGCAAAAGGAAGAGACTCGTAGAATGGAAGGGGCAAAAAGAGTTTGCACCTCTCTAGCTAATTGTCCACCCTGTTTGAATGTGATTTCAATGTTATGTATGGCCATGCCAAGGGCATATCAACTCCAAAATTTCCTCCAGTAGGTCTGCTTCAGAAGTACAAGGAATGGTAACATAACTTGTATCAGTGAAGCATGATTGCCTATTCATTAATGGGAGAAACCTCTTAAGATAATATATGACTACAAGAGATGCAGCAACAGCCTCAGATTTCATTCCTTTTGCTTCAATGGATATAATCAGTCGTTTATATAGGGGTAGACTTAACAATTCTATTCCATATAGTGCATGGTCTGCTTGATTTTGCTTGCATTATGTCCCGGCCACAAGGCCAATTGAATGAGTTTAGATCTGAACAAGCATTCGTAGCCAAGGAATGAATTCATCTTGAAACTATATGGAGGTCTTCTGCAAATGCAGAGAATTGCAAGTGTTCGTATCCTTAGTTCTTAATTTTATCAAAACTTTCACTTTAGTTTCTAATGTGTTCCTCTTCCTAAAGGATATAAACGCCCAATTGAGTGTCCGAAAATCAGAGAGAAGGTAGAAACCAACTTAAATCTTGTCAATTACCATTCTCTGTGAATTGTTTTGAACCCCAACATAGAAATTAAATCACTGTGAGGTTAGCTGAACTAATAGGAACACATTTTCGCTGCATTGGGTTGAAGATTAGAAGCTGAACTAAGTTGATGCATTAAGCTACTGTCAAGTCATGTTTGAACACATACATATCATATTTTTTGTTTTACTTCACAGTGATGATGGATTAGTTAATTTTCAGCTTGCTTATGTGTGCTGCTTCCAATAATTCTTAAGTCAATTTTGATTCAAAATAAAAGAGGTAGTATCATACTATCATTTCAAGGATTGACCTGTAACAGAAGAATACACAAACAATCGAGGCAGCTAATTTGGTTTGGCACCATTTGGGCTATATGTCTATGTCAGCATATAATACTCAATTATGTATTGATTTTACATTGGGGAAATTCTCATAATTGGAAACTATTATTAGCATCAACAAATCCTGAGATTATTATTACAGCAATGGAAAGTCTTGCTTTTACTAACATCTAACAGATCCTGAGATTACTTGGATTATTGATAGCTAACAGTTGACTGGCCACCAAGAGTGACCAAGATTAGGTTGCATATAACAACAGAGAACAAGAACAGGAGTTTTTTTTTTTTTTTTTTTTTTTAATAGACAAGTTAGTTGTTAGTATTATTAGTTTTTTATTAGTAACGGGATTTAAACCTGCGACCTTTCCCTTTTTCCCTTCTCTCTTCACTACTAGACCAATCTTATATCTCTATCAAGAGCGGGGGTTATTTTTGAAGACTTGCAAATTTGCAAGGATAGCCACACAAGGGCACTGTAACTTATATTTTTTTGACAATACTATTCAATTGTGAAACTAAACATTTTTCACTTTACAATTTTTCACTGTAATGAATAAATTATTTTTGGTTCCAAATTGTGTTATTTCCATGTTTGATGAAGTTAATGGAGTTAATGATTCATAATTTTCTCATTTTTGGTTTAGTATAATTGTTTTATTCAACACTAACTTAATTGAGGAAAAAAGGCATCTTTAGAGCATGTGTTCAGTTCTGTCAAGAAAAAAGAGCATGTGTTCAGCTGACATAAGATGCAATGATGAAAAATGAAAGGAATTGAGGAATATAAATAAAAGACGCATGAGGTACGCCATATAAAATCAAACCACGAGGTACACGTATACTACTCTTAGGCCAGTGCAAAACATAAATTATGTGGTTAATTTTAGTATTAAATTAACTCAAAAATAATAATATGATGCTACCTCTTTTATTTTTGTTAAGTTATACTAATAATTTTAGAGTTATAGCAAAATATATATTTTGTTGCAACAACAAACCCCCCAACTACATTCACCAAAGACACTAAAAAATCCCAATTGTTGGTATGCGACCCTTCGATTATTTACATCAAGTTTGTCAAAATTATAAATGAATTATTGATCCGGAGAATGGAAGGAAAACGTAATCAATTCATGATTTTTGATTCAAACTATGATGATTTAAACAATTTACACAGAAGCACTTTGTTCCTTTTTCAAGATCAGTATTCAAATTTCTTATAAAAGTAATTGCTGCTAATAACATTTGGTTTCCAGAAAATATCCTTTGACATTATTTTAGATCGCTTGTGACATGTAAGCTATAACCAAAAAACCAACATGTGAAAGAGCTAGCTTGCTAGTAGTTCTACATTATTGAACTATTGAGAATACTTCTTTAGCAGTCTAGGCCACATGAATATACGGACCCTAATAATGTCCCCTAATGCAATGCAAGTATGGCCCCGTAATGGTCCACCCAACAAATTTGAGGGAATTAAATCAACGACTGTATAGATGGAGGCTAAAATAACGATTTTTGTAGCCTTGCAATGGAACTAATGTCTAGTGCAGCAAAAATAATGCAAAGAAAAGAAGTTACAATGTTGAAAGTTGAAGATATCTCCTCTCATACAAACCAATTATTTGATCAGCTACACTCCACATAATGGCCTGTCCAGGTGGGATCCTCATGAGTCGAGGCAGCAGACCTTTCCATAAGGCAAGAAGTCCTTCTTCTGCATATATTGTTCTAATGGCATGGATCATACCCTTGTATTTCAGTACACCACCACCTTCTCGACTCTGAGCCATCAACCTTGTTTTCACTACATCAAATGGACCAGTACAAATAGGCCCTGCTGTGCCTGCAAGGAATCCAGAAATCATAGATTGCCATGGTTGGAGGACTCTCCCATCCCCTTCATGTTTCTTCCACAAAAGCACATCGAAAGCATTTTTGGCAGTAAACATGGCAGATTGATTTGTCCCGTTACGCATAACAGTAGGAGCAACTCCAGCCCAAAGACCACGGAAGCCTTCTTCCCTAATAATCATTCGAGCACAGTGAACAGGACCTTTATATTTCAAAAGCTCCGGGCTTAGACCCCTCTGCTGCTGCAGTCTTATCTTCACCACCTGCAGTAAGCCATAATACAAACTTGAATCTCCACATGCCACGAACAAACTATGCACAGATGTTTGCTATGTTAGATATGTTATATGCTGAATAGCCACACAAATTGGCTACTTTTTAAAATGTTATTCATTAGTGCAACCACTTTAGGTAACTAGAAAGCAAGCAACATCTCAACAAGATAAATTTGTTTGAACAAGCAATTTTTTAAAATCTGTCACTTAAAAAGTCTTATGATTTATTATTTCCCAGCTAATTAAAGGTTGAAGATCTTGCCAGGTCTAACAGTCAAAAGGAGAGGAGTGAAAGTAGAGATTGATACTAAATTCATTATCTTAGAGATAAACTCTTTTGCTTCAAGCTTAATTGAGATAAATTTGGCAGTAAAAACATAATTTGACAAGATTAATTTAATTAAAGTAATTACAAGATTTTATTTAATTTAATTTTTTATGCTGCATAAAGGTTTAGGAGAGGGGTGCCTTATTGCAAGGTCAGGGGACTCGGGATATGCTACAAGCCTTTGTAATAGTAAGGCCTTACAATGGTGATTAAAAATGATCTTCCAATGAGAGTTCACTAGCTGTAAGAAAACCTAACTATGTAAGACCTTTTCCTCTGTCATTTGATCCTACCAATTAATCAACTATCGTTAGCTGATTTTTTTTTATTATTATTAATTTCAAACATACTATACACTAGAAAAGTCTAAAATAACTAATCAACAAAAGTCAGAACCAGATCATTCATGCATCCTGTAGAAGTATTTTTAATAAGACATGTAAAATGAATTAAGATTCAAGTGGATTAGGAAATGATACATTGATGGCTCAGAGGCAATTAATGCTAGGAGTATGGAAGTTTTGGATAGAAAGTTAGGAGCAGTTGGATAGAAAGTCCCAACTAAAACAGAGTTATGGTATGCATTTTTCCTTGATGATTTATTTTGCTTGATTATTTAGTTCATATGTAACTTAATAACAGGCTATAAAACCTAGAATAATTATTGATTACATATAAAACAAAATAAACTGCTCAAACCTCAAATGGAGTGACAATAATAACAGCCTCAAGCACCCCAGCACCAAACCCAGAAAGGAACCGCCCATGACCGCTAACCTTCCCAGTCTCAGGGTCCTTAAATGCTGATTGAAGTACAGCATTAGAACCCATTCGAAGTGCATACTTCAAGGTCAAATGTGTGGCAAAAGGTGTCAACCCTTTCCATAAAGCCCGTACCCCTTCTGTTCGTGAAATTGTGGCACCACAATGCAGTATTCCCTTGTAATTCCCTGACCTATCAAGCTGCAATCTAGTCTTGATCACATCAATGGGCTGCAGGCAAGAAGCCTCCATAATCCCTCCAAGTGAGCCAGCGATAGCCTTCATGTAGGGTGGGATTGATTTCTTTGGATATGAGTTGGTGTTATCTTGTGCAACATCCTGTTTCATGATTGATGGAGATTTAATTTGTTCTCCTTCAAGCTTCAATAGAATATGGCAACATAAGTAAACAAGCAAGATAATCAATGGTGACATATTGAAAGTACATGCTATTTTCAAAACTGAAAAGTAACAACCATTGGGCTTAACTCGTGTTTTAACAAAAATTCTTTTGTATGACCAAGTAAGTTCAAACAATTTTAAAAGTATCATACATGTTTACCAATAAAACAAAACCATGAAAAGAATGGTGCAGAGTTTTAAAAAAAAGTAAGGTGTCCATAGGGTCATGTGGAATGTCTTCTCCAGGAAACAATAGCCTTCCTCCTCTACTTGCAAGGAACCAACAAATTATACACGAAAAGTATGGTGGAAAATAGAAGAATCTTGGATTGGATTACGGTGGAAAATAGATGAATTCAAATAATTTATTGTTGGTCTTACAGTTATCCTCCTTCAGAGGCAATCCTTTCCAAGACACAGTTGTACACTAAACGTGAAAACTTCTTCCATTGGGAAATCGAACCTTAATCCATCACATTGTTGTGAGGAACTAGTCCTTTCTGCTAGACCCAACTCCCGTTGGTAATTCAAATAATTTATGAACCATGCAAGGAGGGACAGGTATCTAACACACTTATTAGTTTAATTTAACGAACAGACATCTAATTTAACAAAATAGTTCTTTTTTTTAAAAAAATCCAAGTTGCGTTTTTTAGGCTCCAAAAGAATCACCCTAACTCAAATCCAATCCACTTGGGGGAAAATTCACTTAAAGGTATCAAACCATACAGCTCAAATAAAAGAAATGAAAAAGAAAAAGGAAAGGAATAAAAGAGAGAGAGAGAGAGAGAGAGAGAGAGAGAGAGAGAGAAGTTTAGGGAAATTCCGCTGCCTACAACAAAATTGAGTCCAAGAAAGTATCGATTGCTTATAAAGCAGTTAGAGGATGGATTACAAGTTGAATGCAAGAGATTCCCTCCAACCAAACTCGGAGAAGAGGGTTGTCAGCTCCAAATGCAAAAACAAATAAAATCTTGAAACCTAAAGCTGTGGACAAGAACCATTTTAAGGTTGAAGACAATAACACGGAACATGCGATGCATGCCAAGGTTTCATTTTCATCAGTTAATAAAACAGAACCAGAAACTTATCACAACAGCAAGAAGAAGAAGAAGAAGAAGCTCACACAGTAGGTGGTGGACAGCGTCGCCGAGGGATTCGGAGCTTCGAGAATGTCGTTGTGTTGCCTCGCTTCACCCTGCTGAATCCCAGAACTTTTTGTAGTTATGTTTTTGTTTTACGTATTAGAAACTGCCATATATATATATATATATATATATATATATTATATATATATTAAAAAATAATAATAATAAAAGTACGCGTGACGTTGAAAAAGGCAGGCATAAATTAAAATATAGAATTCCCAAAAAGGACCGTCATGTGGGCCAAAGCGCGATATCTGGGTCGGGCCGGGCTGCATCCCGTCTGACTAAGCTGTTGATTTTAGATTACTAAATTGTAGTTTTGATCTGTTTTAATTTTAGGATGGGTGATCTTAGTAATTTCTGGTAAATATAATATAACTTGAACAAAAGTAATAGAGAAAAAAAATGATAATTGTGTGTATTTATTTCGAGAGGAATGATCTATATTATCTATTTATAAATATAAAAGATAACAAGAAAATTACAAAAGATAAATATAATTAAAGATATAAATAATAAAAGATAAAAGAATATATGAACATCCACAAGAAAAAGTCTCATAGAGAATTTAAATAATAAATAAAATAATTTTTTCTTGGAATTTTAATATTTACCTTTTAGAAAATATATGATTTTGGTTTATTTTGAATTTAAGGGAACAATCAATCTCAATGTTTCATTTCATTGATCATCAGTTAATGACACAGAATCACAAATTTAACACAAGAACAAGCTCACAGTGGGTACTAGGTAACTTCTTGGTTCTTAATCTTAAAAGTATGTATATAATTATATAATTTAAAATATTTTACAAATTTTTTAATTCTAAAATCAAATAAAAAATCTTTATTTTCACTAACTTCAAATAAAAACAAATAATAGACAAGCTATCTTTCCATTATTTTAATTTTTTCCCATGTCACGTGCATGTTTAGTTTCAAGTTAATGAGTTAATTTTGAATCTAAAATTAATTTTAAATTAATTTTTATAATTGATTTTAGGTTAAGTAACTTTAACTATAAAAAATTGTATTAAATTTTATTATTAACTTACACTTATAATTATAATATTTATATATAAATTACATTATTTTAAAATTAATTTTATAAAATTTATTCAAACATGTATGAAATATGTGAGACTAATCTTGAGATTTGTTTTGTCTCATGTGAGTGGCGAATTTATAATTGTTAAAAATCATATATGCATAAATTGAAACAATGATTCTTAATTCGTTTCATTCATTTTTTTTTATATATATTTTCTCAATATGAGATTATTATATATATATATAAGAACTGTTCAACAACCTCATAATATTACTGAATAATAATAAATTGATTTAATCTTAATTTTTATTTAAATATAATAATAATAAATTATAACAACTTAACAAATCTTAATAATAATTTAAAATTTAAATTACACAATTCAACAATAATCTAACTCACTTAAATTTATATTCTTTTTTATTCTGTCTCACTTAAATTTGGTAATATTAAAAAGTATATGCGTAGCTCGCAGAATCGCGTCGCATTGCTTGACGCTGAATTCCAGAAACCCGTACATAGTGTGTTTTACGTGTTAAAAACTGCCACCATCTTTTTTTTTTTTTTTTTTTTAAAAATAAAAAAGTATGTGGGGTTGAAAAATGAAAAGTAACATAAAATAATTTCATTTTAAATAGCAATAATAGCGTGTGTCGTTGAAAAGTAATATAATTTAATTTCGTTCCAAGATTTCAGTAATCTTATTTATTTTTTATTTCATAAAAATTAAAGATAACTAAAAGACATATAACTAAGAATAAAAATAGACTAAGCAATCCGTCAAGAGGAGTCTATGGCTTGCCATATTTATTAAAAAGCGTAGACTTAGATTTTTTAAAGTATTTTTAATTAAAAAAGTTGAACTTTAGACTTTAATAAAAGTTTAATAGACTGACCTGTGTATAATATATATATATATATATATATATATATAATATTTTATATATAGATTTTGTTATTAAATATACCTTTATTTTTTAGTATAAATGCATTAATAAAGTATAATTAGAAAATACATAAAATAAACAATGATGTAGTTTGTTAACACACTTATACTAAAAATAAGAATGTGTATATTAACAAATCTCTTTATATATATATATATATATATAAAATACATGTGACATAAATATATATAATACTAATAATATTTGTATTTAATATATATAATTACTAATAATCAATAATAATTTTTATAATAAAAAAAATCTATGTAATTAACAAGGTTTGTTAGCCTAGTTACAGATATAAGTCTATTAACTTGTTTATACGTCCTTTTATAAAATAAGTCATATAAACAAATTTTTAGGTCACGCTAAACTTTTAAATAGGTTTGACTAAGACTTTAAAAAAAATTGTAACAATATATTTTTATATGTAACTATTATAAAGAAAATAATTTCATTTGGTGACATCTTTCTTCTGAATATTTTTATCCTCAATTGTTATAAATCACTACAATATATTTTTTTAACTTTCAACAACAATTACATCTATAATTATTATAAAAAAAATAATCTCATTGATATCATCTTTCTTTTAGACATTTTTACCTCAATTATTATAAATCACTGTAACATTTTATTTTAACTTCTAACAATAATTACATATATAACTATTATAAAGAAAACAATCTCATTTAGTGTCATTTTTCTTCTAGACATTTTTACTCTCAGTTATTATAAATCACTATAATATTTTTATTTTAACTTCTAAATAATAGTTACATCTTTTAAAATAAATTAAACACAACCTCACATATATATAT
>PYAF01003299.1:912141-930633 GCA_007407185.1 Glycine tomentella
AGATTAAATGAAGTGATTTTGATATATATATATATATATATATATATATAAGATAATTTAGTGATTTTTTAGAGATTTAAAGAAAGCATAAGTCAATTCATGCTTGTTTAAGTAAGAAAAATATTTTTTCTTCTTTTTTTAAAAAGAAAAATAATCTATTTTAGAATAATTGCATACAAATGATTTTTCATTTTAAACATCTTACCAACACTTTTAATCTTTCTCTTTTTATCACTTCATAAATTTTATCATGTCTTTTTCTCTCTTTTTCCTCTCTACATGTATTGGATAGCATATTGGGTGTTCATTAAATATTTTTTATTTTATTTTATGAAAAGTTGTTTTAATTAGCTTTTGATTATAATTACATTTCTGATTCTTTTCGGCTGCTAGTTATTCTGAAAAGTTGTAACGAACACATAACAAACAAAACAAAAAGTGATTATTTGGTGGAAAAGGCTTAAACAAACATGCCTTTGATCAATTCTGTAACATTCCATTTTAGATGAACTATTATTTTGTTGTGAAGAATTAATAACTTTTTTTTTTCTGCAACAATTACTAACTTTATTCTATAATAAAGATAACTATATTGTAGGATTGTTTAAATCTTAGCACAATTCGATATTATTATGTAGAAAAGAAAAAATGTAAGAAAAATTAAATAATCTAATCATGCTTATACATAAACAACATAAGTAATTAGATTAAGTATAGAAAAATTAAGATCATAAATACCTCCCGCCATTACTATTCTTGTTTGTTTCGAAGATGAATTGCAACTGTATGTGAGTCAAGTAATCTGTAAACAGTTTATGAGTCTCCAAACTAATTTGACTTTTGACTTAAAGATCTTCTATGCTTTCACTATAGGTATAGTAAGAAGCCTTGTCAAATAGGGATTTTTTCTTTCGACCATTTTTCGATTACGATAGATAAGGACCGCTATTACAAAGAGTACTACATACTTGATCGTGAAATATCGATTGCTTGTTGAACCTTGTGAATTGCGGGAAAGTAGGATACTCCAAATTCGGGAGTCCAAGAGTTTTATAAAACTCTCTTGATGGAAAAAAATATGAATGAAAAATCCCATTGAATTGAATTGGGTCCATGAATATAAGAAATAGCGAGAATTCTTGATTTCTCTCAATATCTCTCTCAATACTTTTTTATGCAAGTATTGAGATTTTCAGATAAACACATGGACCTTGGCCTTGCACATCTCCTTTTATAACCTCTTCCCATCAAAGAGATTGTTTTTGATATGCATAAAACTTGGGCTTAGTTGCTAAAAAGATAAGGAATAAGATTTTATGTGGTTTTGATTTAGTCAATCAATAGAAAATAAACCAACAGAAAATACTTTTTTTTTTTTGTGATCGATCAAATTTTATTGGGCATCCAATATTAATATTAGTTAATTGATCCATTTTAAAATAAAATAATGCATTTAATTATGACTTTATTTTTAAGTCGTGATTCAATCTTAGCCTTTTAAAGGACCTAAGTACCATATCACTTGAGTCAATAATCAAATACTAATAAAAAAAAGTGTGTTAGAGACGGTTGCTAAGACTATTAAAAATAAGTGTTATATACTTTTAGGAATAAAAAAGAGAGTATTTTATGCTTTGTTTCATTCTTATTTTTAATTAAATTATTTTATACTGATTTGTTTATTTTCTTTTTAGTGTAAATTACTTAACTATTTTTTGTATTTTGTAAAATTACATAAATACTTCCGTTTTTTTAAACATTTATAATAACCTTCCTTTAAGAGAGTTGAGGTTAATATTTTTTAAACAGTTAAGAGAGACTAGTATAAGTACAAAAGAGTGTTAATGTATATTTTTCCAAAATTAAGAAAGGTTAGTGTAAGGGTAGAAAAAAATACTGAATGTGTTTGTGCAATTTTAGAAGACCTTGTGTAAGTTAATTTTCTTTTAATAAAATAAACCATAATTGAAGTGGGGCGTATGATTAAATTAAATTGGGGAATCCTATTCCTAATTCCTTCCATACACTCAGCCACCGACACCTCTATTCACAAAACACACTTGGCGTTGATTTTTCCACACAAACTCTCTTTTCTTGCGCTTGAAACACATTTTCTTGCCTCAAAAATTTATCCTCCACAAATGCACCAAGGAAATTTCATGAGAAAGAGCACTTCACTGAAACCCTAATCTCAGTTTCAGGATGTTTAATTTTTTCGACCACTACGATGAGTTTCTCGCATAACCATATCATACAAAATCTATGAAGTAAAATAATGGAGGATATAAAAGTTTAACTTATTAGGTACTTGCTGCAGTTAGCAGCCTAAAGCTGCCTAATAAATTATTCCTCACGAAGAAAATAAAAGTTCATACGAGATAAAACTAATACAAGACTTGAGTTGTTAACGTGAAAGTAAAGTTAAATTTTTTAATGAATTTAGAAGTCAAATTAAAACTAATACAAAGACTTTAGATCTATTCTTCTAAAAGAATAAGACTTAAGAGCTATTGTTTTCTAAATTAAAATCTTAAATTAAGACTTGAGATTTTTAAGATTTAGAAATCACAAGAAATGATTTAAAAAAAAAAAAAAAAGAAGTCAAAAGAAATACTACTATGAGTTGTTAACGTCAAAGTAAAGTTAAGATTTTTAATGAATTTAGCAGTCAAATTAAAACTAATAAAAAGACTTTAGATCTATTCTTCTAAAAGAATAAGACTTTAGATCTATTGTTTTCTAAATTAAAATCTTAAATTAAGACTTGAGATTTTTAAGATTTAGAAATCACAATAAATGAATTAAAAAAAGAAGTCAAAAGAATACTACTATGAGTTGTTAACGTGAAAGTAAAGTTAAGATTTTTAATGAATTTAGCTGTCAAATTAAAACTAATACAAAACTTTAGATCTATTCTTCTAAAAAGATAAGACTTTAGATCTATTGTTTTCTAAATTAAAATCTTAAATTAAGACCTGAGATTTTAAGATTTAGAAATCACAAGAAATGAATTAAAAAAAGAAGTCAAAAGAAATACTACTAATTAAGGATGTGAATTAACTAGCGAGTAGAAGATACATCTGCTCCATATACGAGAAGCTATAACTTTGGATTGAAAAGTTAATATTAGATGTCAATGTTAGCGGTTAGCAAAATAACATTATGAAAGAAGAGGATTAAATTAAGACTAAACTGAGATAGTGATATGATATATATTCAGGATTAAATGTAGTTAACGGTAGTGCAACATCTGAATTCAGCATGCAACGGGGGTTACGATAGATAGCGTAACCCCCTTGCACCTTTTCCTTTTTTACTAGTGGTTGGAGGATTAGGAGAAATGATTAGAGAAGCAAACATGAAAAATTTGATGAAAGGGGTGAAAATAAGAGAAGGAGACTTGCAGATCTGTTCACAACAATTTGCAGATGACATCATTGTATTTCTAATACCGGATCTAAAGAATGTTTTGACATTGGATTGTGTGTTAATTTTCATAAGAGTACCATTGGAGGCATATGAGTTTGCGAAAGAGATATATAGGGATTTGCGGTTATGCTAAGCTTTACCGTGGAAATGCCCTTTGTTTACGTGGGGATTATATTGGGGGCTACTCAGAAGTGAATTCGAACTTGAGAATCGTTGCTGCAAAAACTAAAGAGGGAAATGGCGCCATGAAAGCATAAATTACTCTCAATTAGGGGGCGAGTTAGTCTTATTAATTTCTACCTAACAACAATCCCTCTATTTTTTCTTTCCTTCTATAAAGCTTCTACACTGGTGGTGGAAAATATCAGGACAATGCGGCCAAATTTTCTATAGGGAGGAAATTCGAAACAAAGGATAGTAGCATGGGTTAGTTGGGGAAATATCTGCCAAAGAAAAGTGAATGGAGGCATGAGTATAAAAAATGTGGAGCTGTTTAATAAGGGGATAATTACAAAATGGAAATGGTAGTTGCTTGAAAACGAGAAGGCCCTACGGGCTAAAATACTAATAGCTAAATATGGGCCAGTAAGGGATATGGGAACATTTTAAGTTCAACATCTATTTTCACATGGTGGCGGGATGTGCTAAGCATGACAGAGGCAGATAATGTGAACAACTGGGTTGAACAACATGTGTGGAGGAAGGTGGAAAAAGGTGAATCTATCTTATTTTGGAGGGATAAATGGCTGGTTGAGGTTCCTTTAATGAGGCTATTCCTATGATTATTCTTAGTCTCCCTAGATCAGGATGTAACAGTGCTTCAAATGGGATTTTGGGAGTAAGGTTAATGGAATTGGAAACCACACTGGAGGAGAAGTTTGAGGGAATGAGAGCTAGAGTCAAAAGTGCAATTGATGGCCATGCTAGAGAGAGCCAATTTGAAGGTGGAAGGAAGTAACTCATGGATGTGGAAAAACGTCGAAGGAGGTGAATTCTCTGTCAGAAATATGTAGTTTTTTGCTGCAGAACGTACCTTAAAGTGAACAACAAAATTTGTTTGATATCTTATGGAAGGCCAAGGTCCCTTCCAAAGCGCAAGTTTTTGCTTGGAGTGTGTTGTTGAATCATATTCAAACAAGGGACCAGCTGGAAAAAAGAGGAATAGGTGGTACAAATTTCATAAATTTATGTCCAATGTGCAGGGAGCAACATGAATCAACAACTCACCTTTTATTTAATTGTAGTTTTGCATATGCATGTTGGCAGTGGTGCTGCTTGTGGATAGGTATGCAAGAACCGATGCCAAGTACTCCTCAACAACACATGTTAGCCTTTAGAACAGTGGGGGCCACGGAGAAAGGGAAATGTTGAATGTTGTCTATTTGGATGACTTGGATATGGACCATTTGAAATACAAGAAATGAGGTTGTCTTTGCAGATAAGCATGTATTAGTGGAGGAATTGCATGACAAATCTGTGTTTAAGGTGTGGAGTTGGGTTAAGGTAAAGGAAAAAGACAACAACATTTTCGTTTTATGATAGGACAGGGAATCCAATATTGTGTATAACGTTTATTTCCTAATTCAAGTAGCATTATTCTCTTAGGTGGAGTTGGGTGAACTCCCCCTTCGATGGAAATGTTTGTTTTATCTTTTGACATTAACTTATGTATTACTAATGTATGTAAGGGAGATGATATTGGTATATGCTTATGGAGGACCTTAGAAAGTTAGATACAACCTCCTTCACTACTTGTGAGGACAATAGTCATATGTTGTATTTATTATAATCATTAATATAATGCACTCTTAGATCCTAATAATAAATTTGATTAGAACTCTTAGAACACTTGGGCTTTTAAGGCCCATTTTATATTTGATATAAATTTTCTTACCACCTAGAAGGATTTTGCTTTGTCAACTACTATTCTCATTCTCACTTTTTGAAAAATAGTGGAATTAGACCAAACTCTATACATCCTTTTTAATATGTTATTATTGTTAAATTTCATGTGACATTTTTTTGAGTGTGTTTGATAAGATGTCTAATAATTTATAAACTGCTTTTACTAGATTATAAGCTAGTTTGACCAATTAAGTTTATTTGACACAAATTTATTTTAGTAGCTTATAAATTATTTTCATGAGCTACTTAAAGAGTTTATAAAAATTAGTTAGCTTATTCCTTTTTTTTTTGTCAAATAATTATTTGTCCATTTCTATTTCTATTTTTATTTTCTACAGGTGTTTTCTTATAAAAAGAATCTTGAAGAGGCACATTTATACTCCAAATGTACTAGAACTCTAGAATGGGCCTAGCGGTGGAGGTTTAGATGATATACTGATATCATTCTAATTTTGACCATTAATCATTAAAAAAAAAACACTCAAAAAGTACACACTAAGAAAAAGAAAAAAAACTCCAACTGTGTGCGTGTGTATTTCTATTGTGCATGTGCAGCATTTTTTTTCCACATCATTCAACATTAGTTAGTTTTTTTTAATTAATTTAGTATTTTTTATTACAATGAACAATATCAATGTTCCGAAAACTTTAAAAAATGGATAATAATATTCAATGTTTTACTTGAAATAGTAAAAAAATGAGAATTAAGATAGATAAAATATATGACTAATTAAAGATAAATATATTTTCATAAAAATTTCTTTCACATCAAATTCTATAACAATAAAAAAAAACTATACTAATTATTTGACAGTTCCAGAAAAGTGCACTTCTATAAAATAAATAAAAAAAAAAGATACAGAATACTTTATGGAAAACAAAGGCAGTCTTGATTTCGGGCTAGCTAGACATCCTTGGGCTTCATCTTTTGGACTTTTCCCTTTTGAAAATGAGCATAATAAACATCCATGACAATGCTATTCACATTCCCCCTTGTTGCTAATACACTCTCCTTCCATCCCCCCAATATACTCATGTAAGCACATTCCCCTCGGATACTCTCTCTCTCTCTCTCTCTCTCTCTCTCTCTCTATATTCCTCTTGCAAAAACACGCATACACACCCTTACCATCTACACTTGATCATGCCCAAAGCCAAGTTATGGTATTTACAAGGGTAATTTGGTGAGAAAAAGAAAAATTTAAAACAGGGGTGTGTATTGAGGGAGTGTAATTAGCAAGTGTCAATGGAAAATCAGGAAGTGCAGTTGCAACGCTCAGCATATCGTAAACGTGCAAATCTCAAAAATAAAAATAAAAATAAAAAATCATTTGATATCACAATCATGATAGCTTCAATTCAATTAGTCGACCCCAAAATCTATTCACTTCGAAAGTGGCAAGTACACGACAACGTTTTTCATTCATTATCTCACGGGGGTCCTGTAAACGATAATAATAATTATGTGAGTGAACAAACAAAACACCTCTTGCCCTTACAATTCTCCCCGTTAGAGTGATGTTGTTTTTATGATGGCGATAATAATGAAATCATGGTACCGTGCCTAATTGGCATGTCTCAAATGTTATCACGAAATAAAAGATCATGAAATACGTTTATATATCTAGCTAGTACCTATAGTTCTGGCGGCTACTCAATATCGAAAGAATTAGTCAATAAATATCATTAGTTTTAGCAATATTCTTAATCCCCCCAACCAATTAGGCATTCATTTTCTCCTTATTCTTCTCTCCGCATGCAATTGTTGTCATATTCAATATCACTCTTAGGTTGTTGACTAACTTGTAGCCACTCGACATCCTAAAGTTTCATGGCTTACGCTACTGACCCTTCTACATTTTCTGTGCCATTCTGTATTTGTTGTGTATGCATGTAATGTGGGCAACAAGTTGGTAGGCTCATGTTGTTTTCGTGAATCCTCCCTCGATAATGTAGCATTCTAAAGTAAGAGATACTTTAAGATTTTGTGACCATTGTTTTAGAGCAATGTCGGCTTAGATTCCTCAAAAGGAGACATTAATTTGAATTGACACTTTTGACAAACTGTTAAATAATAGTATATATACTTTTCTTTTATTATTACTATTACTAAACATTGTTGGTACATTAATTATCAAGTTTTGAGCATTTTACCAATTACGGGTGTTCTTGGTGAGTGCATTTGAAAATGGAGTAATGTGCATCATAATTTTTGTTTGCATATGATGTGTCCTATGTATCACCTAGGCATAGATTTGCAGTGCATTTCAAATATGATGATGGGAATATGGAATGATTAATGGTGAGCATATTTCCTAATCAAAACGAGACCCATTTCTTTTTATTAATTTTCTTACTTGGGGGAGGGTCTATATGCTTGAAAAAGTTTTGTATGATTATTGTATGGAGTTTTGTTGGTATTATTTGTAGTATTAGTTAGGTTAAGATCCATCATAACCAAACTGGGCTCCACCATGAATTTAGAAACGAGAGAAAAAAAAATTCTTTTCTTTTCAGGTATCATTCATCTCCTCCTTCCTTGACCATGTTGAAGTTGAACCTGACAGTCATATATGCTATTAGTTGCTTTATCGGAGAGGCCAATTTGATTCAAGGGTGCAATGACCCCTGACCTGAAGACACCACTTTCTTTTTTGAAAGCACAGGGTGTCATAGTTCCATGTGACTCTGGGAAGATATATATACCAAGTAGTTGGGATGAAACGGAGTTAACTTTAAAGAGTTCATTCTCATGGATTCTATCATAGAAACTTTATAAAATAAATAATGTTTTGTAAAGTTAAACACTAAAATAAAAGTATGTGTATTTTCAATTGATTATGCCTAAGGATGACATGTACGTCCATACCTATACAAGAATAACTCCAACATAAAGTTATCTCTTTTAATGTTGTGGTATATATTTTAAGATGAATATAATATTGTTGTATGTTTTATCTTTTTTCATGGGTGGAGTATATATATTGGAAGATGTCATTAATT
This sequence comes from Glycine tomentella, assembly GCA_007407185.1. Classification (NCBI taxonomy): domain Eukaryota; kingdom Viridiplantae; phylum Streptophyta; class Magnoliopsida; order Fabales; family Fabaceae; genus Glycine; species Glycine tomentella. The sequence goes on from PYAF01003299.1 coordinate 920,479, forward strand.
CAGTCAGAAATGTAATGGTTAATTGGAAAGAAGTTAGGCTTGATATGTAGCCGATTAGTCCTTAGCTAATGATAATTGTAAACTTGGAATAAGTATTCAGTGAAGAATCTAATGGTCCAAAAATAAATTACAAGTAGAAGATAAAGATGATTCTATCTGTTATTAAGAAAGGTCTTGATATTTTAATGAGTAAATATTAAATAAAGAAACTAATAAAGTACTCTGTAATATTAAAATGAATGGTGTTTACTATCTCCAGACCAAAGTAGAAGTTTCCTCTATTGAAATATTTTTTGCCTCTTCTTCAAATCATGAAGCCAAAAAAAGGGTATGGCCTTTTTTAAGTTCAATGAGATTTGTAATTCTAAGGTCATGAAGCCTCAGGTTTAGATATTCCCACGAGTGGGAAAAGCGGTTTGATCCGATTAATGAGTTCATCAATTTACAGCCATTGGGGCATAACAAGTTCATCATGGTTCCATTTGAAGAAAAATGACACAAAAATGATGTCAACATTGAGGCAAAGACTGAGATCAACCATCTATTATGGATGACCCATCTGTCAATTTTGTACAAGGAAGTGGCCCCTCCACGTTCATCAAGTTGAGGAGCCCTAATGGCACTCTTAAGGCTAAGGATGTCTTAACTTTTTTGTGTGTGCATGTACTATATATGTAATGTGGGGAAAATTGATGAGAGCTCACAAATCATGATTTTGAATTGCGATTACGGCTGCGGTTATAGTGAGTTAAAAAACTTTTATGTTGTTGGAAATTGCAAAAAAAAAAATGTCATTGATGTAATTTCAATTACAGTCGTAATGCGGTTGCAGTGGATAAAAAATCCTTTATGTTCCTGCCGCAATTATAGTTATTGCAAATTATAATTTTAAACTGTGATAAATCACAAACATAACGAAAAAGAAAGATATTTATAAAAACAAAAAAGTATTGGACATTGCACAAACGCTCATCTCCCAAAATTGTTTTCAAATGATGTTTTGGAATGGACAAAGATACTAAGGGCAGAGGATGATGCTACTTTCCCTCTTTTGAAAACTTTTTTTTTTCTTCAATGGCTATCTGTAATATGATTAAACTTTTGAGGGGCTAAATTGAGAACTTATCTAAAGAGATTCCGACAATCTGATTTGACTGGTGTATCATGGGAGATTTAAGGACAAGAGCCATTTAATATCGTAGTGCATGTCTCATCCCCTTCAATGGTTGACATATGTGCTGGCAGGATCATTCATTCGTGCATTGTTATGCACCGTGGGTTAAAAATATACTCTTAAGAGACCCTCCTAATACTCCTAATGACGTGTTCACTTTCCAATCGGACAATTTTATATGGTGGTAATCTAAAATAAGTCTTAAAATTTTTAAACCAAATAGAGGCATTTTAATTGGTGATTACAACTCACTCCAAACAATCATCACTCGGGTGTGATTTGAGAGCACATCTTATGAACTGAAAATTAGCTTGCTCCGGATCCGATCCTTAAATGGGCTCAAACCCATATCACAGAAATCCCAAATGGTCCATTTTCTATAAGAACAAGACCATCTCTGACAACAGACACAAACAAGGTACCACGATTCTGGAGTCACATTACGTGCCTTACATCATTGTCAATCTCATCCTGCAAACAACAACGACAGTGAGGAACACCCACATAATGGGTACTCACCTAACAAACTTTGATATCCTAATACTCTTAGCTGATCTGTATTTGTATTATACAAATATCCATCTACGAACCTCTAAGGAAAAGAGTATTGATGTCATAAAGTGTATTCGACAAATACCCATCCACACAAACTTTGGCCCTCAATTCTTTTTTGATCGGCAAAAAAATATATTAAATAGGCAGAAGGGGTACCTAAAACCCATATACAAATGATTTACAATCATCTAGAAATATCATTCTAATAGATAATAACCATGCTACAATAATTCCACCATATAATAAATGCTTCTATCCTCAATATAAATATAAAAGTGCCGTAAGCCCATAAATATTCACCACCACGGGTTCCTTTCTCCCAGCAGCAACAATCACGTTTTGAGTAGCAAGCATAAAACTCATCCCCTCAATAGATTCCTTACCAATCAAAAGTATTCATGTTTCCATTCTTCATCAAAATCTGTACAGTTCATGCAATTTTATACTTATCCTCCCACTTCTATCGTGCTCATCACCCACCAAAACAACATAACACTTATCCTTCTTCCCCTGTTTCACACAGACATGCAGCAATATTTGAGGACCAATTGATGAACGAATAATTGAAAGATTTATCCTTATTTTGCACCCGTGTCAAAGCTACAAAATCCACTTCCTGCATCACCTCCTCTTCCTTAAATGTTCCTTTATTAAAAATGCAATCATTCCTTCCCTTCCACACACACCAAATAAAAGCACACCACATCACATACCATCTATTACAACATTAAGCCAAATTTAGTGGGACCATCTACAAATTTAGTGAGTTAGTATTTCTGTTAGAAACCACCTTGAACGCCAATTCATCAATTTTCAATGTGTTTCTCTATTATCACACTTTCCAGTGCACTTTACCGTGATTAAGCCAAAACGATGGATTGACGTTTAATTGGATTTTAATTAGAGAAATCAACACACCAACAATCATATACACAATTTTGAACTTCGGGTAATAAATTTTTTCCACTTTATTAGCAAGAATATGTATTATTTATTATATACTATATCATATTAGCAAGTATACAACAAGAGAGTTTAACTCAGTTAATTGAATAAAGTGTATGAGTTATTGTAAATTTCTTGGTATTTATCTTCGATTCCTACGTATAAAAAATGTATATTAGTAAGCATGTGTATATTATAAAATTTCTTAAAAAGAATGATTTGGTGATAAATCGCTTTCATAATATCCATGTTTTGAGGTAATGTGTTGTTACTGGAATAATTAAGCGAAAATTGACATGTAATGAGCTGAATCAGCTAATGAGTATGATGTCAACTCAATTGTTGGTGATTTAGTTAGTAAAATGATTTGTTAGTTACTTTATTTGTTAAAAGTTGAGCTTTTGCTAATTTCATTAGGTCAACTTAATAACTTAGTTGATTTTATGGATATATAGATAATCATCTTTAAAAAAATAGTAGTAGCAACATTGATAAGTGTCATATTTTAGTTATTTTTAGGATTAGAATGTTAGCACTTATCTTTTGATCTTAATAGTTTTCTTATAAACTTCTCTTAGTTCTAGTTGTTTTATATAATGTACATTTGTAAATGTTTTTGTTTAAATATGGAAGATTCATCTATGCATCTCTTATGTTTTGATGATTATTTGTTGGAACCAGAAATAGAGCCAAGATGAAGAGTGTTGAGGGTCATTATGAAGAGATTCAGGGTGAACTCGCCTGGGCTAGCCATCACTCGCTTGGACTAGTGATATTCCTTCAGCATGAAGTTATCAACTCGCCTAGGCTAGTCATCACTCGCCTAGGCAAGTGACATAACTTCAACATGAAGAAAGCACCTCGTCTAGGTGAGTTGGTCTGACACGTCTCGAATCATTTCCTTTAAAAGCCATGTACAATAGCAAGAAGAGTGCAGAAGTCAGAGGAAGAAACACGAAGTCAGGAGAGAGAAAAGAGAAAATTGGAGCTGGAGTTGCAGAGAAATTACCGTGGATCGCATCCTTCATCATTTCTTATATTGTTGTGCTCTACACAATGATCAACTAGTTTCTTCGAAGGATTGGATGAAATATTCGTACCCTTATGTATTTCTTTTGAGACACACACATACACACACACATATGAATCTTTTCTACTCATTATTGGTTTCATGAAATTGAATTTTAAGTTTGATTATAAAGTACTTTTAGAATTTGAACTTAATGAATTTACTCTTTATGTTAAGTTGCTAGGAATAGAGTATAACGTTTTGATTGCAAATAGCACGAGATTATGATTGTAATGCTGGAATATTTATTTCATATGCGAGGAATCGATATTCGGTAAATATTCTTAGGATTCTTGAATGCGAGGGATCGATTCGAGGTAATTTAATGTGTGCATCAATGATGTTAGCAAATAATTCCTATGTATTAATATTATTTGGATACTGAGGGTATAAACTATGAAATTCAATCTTACATTTCTCTTGAATTAATTAAATTCATTTTACTTGTTTTCGTAATTTTACGTATTTTCAACGCACAAATTCCGTTATTTCCGCTATTTTTGTTATTTCTGTTATTTTCGTTAAACCCGTGAGATTTCAATTAAATTTGTTGTACATAACTATTGAACTATTTACTTTTATATGGAGAAACTGAGTAACCTAAGTCCCTGTGGAGACAATCTCTTTTATAAAATCTATAATTTGTGATGACATTGGTACGTTTGTCAAAACTCTAACACGCATTAATACTTTAATGTAAATTCTTCGCATCCTATCTATGGAGTAGTCTTCTAGAAATCTTAGAAAACTTTTTCCATGTGACTTGGCAGCCGGGAATAACGGCTGGCATAGAAGTCTCTCGCACGCAAGGAGATGCATTTCTGGTACTGGACAAGCTCTTAGGGGGTGTCACGCCTATTTATTGAATGCAATTTGGTTCTAGGGTCAGAGGCTTACCCATTTTGAGAATCAGACGATCCCGACTTACACAAGTACTTAGCTTAAAAAATGAGAGTGCTTGCTATGCTTAGTCGGTCTATATAACATGAACATCCTCTTATATAAACCAGTGCCAATGTTTAGTATTGCATGGACAACCTCTCCAGTCTAGTGATGGAATCTCAGCACCTATTAATCTAATTATTTCATCCTCCTCTTTTAAATACCACAAAAATGTACCTCCCCACGGCACGTGTCTTACATTTTAGCACTCAAATTTTGTTGGATTCTCTATTCGTTGGACTGTTGTAGTGCTTGCAGGAATCAATCATCTCCACCACTCCTCCTCCTTGAATCACTTGGACGATCAAATACAATGCTCAATCGTCTTCGTATTGAACAAATACAATGTTTAATACTCTCAAAATTTAAGATTAGTCGAAATTGAACCATGGAAAAATAAACATGATTTGTAAGTGAACTGAGATCGCCCCATCCTAGACACAAACATGATGTACAGATTACAGAAACAGTTATTTGTTGGAGAGATTTGTTAGAAAACAATTCAAATTTGTAATTTCGAATCTCTAAGATATTGTTTAGATTTAAAAAAGGATATTGTTTTATTTCTTGAATGCTCTTTAGAATTAAAGATATATTCTGTAAATTAGAAATTTGTTTTCTCTTTTAAGATTATGATGTTAGGTCTATATATAGAGATTCTTATGATGAGAAGAATTATCCAACCTGAAGAGGAGATCACCATCCTAGGTGAGAAAGAGGGGTCATGTTAAGGGCAGGTTTACAAGTTTGTCCAACTTGTCATAAAAACTTGTGAGAAAATTGTGGATATAGGAATGAGGGTCCAAATCATGTTAAATAAATTGAGGTTGAGGTTGTGGATGTAGAGTAAGGGTCCGAACCACGTTAAATAAATTTGTGATCCTTTTCTATTTAGTTTATAGTGTTATATCTTATTTTTTCTTGTGATTTTTGAATAATAAAGGTATAAGTGTGTTTTCCGCTAACAAGACTATATTCATTTCTTATCAAAATAATCGAAAATTGTTATAATGCTTAGTTAGTTAGCATTTTGCGTTTCTGTATAAACTCTTTGTGCTTGCACACATAGTGGTGTAGTGTTATTACACATTGTTTAATCTTTATAAAGCTCTCTTTGTAGCATGACCCATTTGCATTGCACATGAAAATTCATTCACCTTTCCTCTAGTCTAAACTTTCCTCTCAAAGATCTGATGAAAGAATAAGATGAGGAGCATCAAACAATCCCTTCCCCATTTTTCTCTGTTAAAAGGGATGAATCCTCGCGACGTGTAAATGGAACCCCACGAGAAGAAAAGGGGTCCTGCAACGTGTACTTGAATAACACTTTCTAGACGTAATTAATAGGTCTCACTGTCGATCATTCCACATTCAAAAAATGAAAGATACAGACATAATACGGTCCATGCATATTCTAACATTTATTAACCATCTCACAATTGCTAACAATAAATTCAACAGTCAGGTGCTACAGCAACACATTCGTGAACATAAAAAAAGAAAGGGAAAAAAACATTTGAGATTGGGGAGACAGAGATAGGTTTATATCGCAGTCTGGGGTTTGGATTCTGGCCAGCCAAAGCTTCAACTAACTATTGTTTGAATCCAAATAAACAAACTAAGTTCCTTACAAAGTGAACACAGTTTTTGCTTCTCTACTGGTAAGGTATGACGGATAAGTTAGAGAACATCACCTCTCCAAAACCTTCTAATTTGATCCTTATGAATCTGCTCTCAATGTACCATCTATTTGACCAAGGAAATGAAATAATGCTTATTAACCAATCCTCAGAGCAACTTCCACAATCTCATCTTCCCCTCCTTGGGCAATTTTTCGTTATGATGAAAATGAATATAAAAGAAGAAGAAAAATACATAAACTTAAACTTTGACGATACAACAACATTGTTTTCTGCAGGACTTCATTTTCTGAATCATTCTCCCCCTGCCCCTTCCTATTATTCTACTCCCTCTTTCAATCCTTAGTCCTCTAACATAAACAAGGGCAAATGGAGAAATTTTCCCAACCTCCCTCCCAAATAGTAGCTTTGTGGCATGCCATCACTGTAGCCCATACCAAGAACATGAGTTGCAAGCTTAACTTTGTTTGCCATGAATAGCAGAGAAATCTTCTAACAAGTTTATATTTAAAATCCCTTGTTCCATCCTATTTCATCGACCAGCCACCGTTGGAAAGAGCTAAAATCTTCTTGAATGAAAAAGAAAAATCTATTGCAGGATGGTAACAAATCTTGGAGCATCATCTCGTGGCCCATCAAGAGACCGATACATGTATAATGTCTCAACTTCATCACCTGCATTCTCCTCGTTGTTGTTGTTGATCACTTCCAAAACCAGGTTGGGTAATGCTCGAGCAACCTCTTGGCAAGCTTGGCGCGTCAATTTACAGGATGACATCCAGAGGAATCTCATGTTGTAATAATGATGCAAACCGGATCTCAGAGCTCCATCCCCAAAAGGACTATCCCTAATTTCAAGCTTTTGCAAATTAGGGCATCCTTCAAGCACATATTTAAGGCCGATGTCAGTGTCCCCAGCAAAGGCAACTGACAGCGTCCTAACCAATTTCCCATACATCCCAATGTACTCAAAAGCATGATCAGTCAGCAAACCAGACACAGCAAGCCGCGTGAGCTTCTTGCAATTCATAACAATAGCACCAAAACCCTCATCCATGGGTTCCTGAGTCACAGGATCTGGCCTATACCGCCCAATTATACATAAACGAAACACCACAAGATCTGGGCAGTTCTTTGACATAGCCACCACAGCCGCATTAGTCATTCTTTGGCAGAAAAACAAAATTGATTCCAACTTCCTACAACCCTGAGAAATTGCTTCAAACCCCACCTCAGAAACAGGCCCATCAGTCTCCTCCCTCGCATCCACAGGAAAAACCCGAAGTTCGCGCAAGTCCTTACAAGTTGCAGCCACCGCCTGAAGCCCCTCATCACGTATCGAATCAAGTACCTGCACACCAAAATCCAAACACCAATAAGCTCCAAATCTAAAATCAAATTCAAATTCTCAACAATGCAGCCACACAAGTCACGATGCTACAACACATACCCAGAATATCTGCAGCTTATGACAGTGGCGGATAACTGACTTCAGCTGATCCGTGTTAACATCAGCATAGCTCAAATTCAAAGATGTCAGATTTGTGCAGACCGGATAAATAGCAGGAAGGTAATCTGCCCAAATCTCCCTGAATCCAGAAAGGCAAACCAAGGATCTACAAGCCTCAAACGCGGCCGCGTAATCCGACTCCTGATCCCCGACCGCCCCAGCCTCAGTAGCACTGAATGAACCCGTTCCAAGGTGAGTAAGCTGCGGAGCTCGAAGCAACAAACGATAGAGCTGAGCAATGGAAACATATCGATTTAAACGAAGCTTCTTCAAGCGAGGCGACCTAGCCACTAAACCCTCCAAAGCCTCGAAATTAATAGGAACCTCAACACAATCAAACACAAGAGACTCCAGATTGGTTTGGTTCTCGGGAAAACACGAAATCCAATCCACCTCCTCATCGTCCTCAACCTCCACCACAGATTCCACAAGCTCAAGCACCCTCAGCAATCTAATCATCACACACCACAAAACACAACACAACAATGCTCAAAATTAGAAATCAAGAAGTCCTTTATTCGATTGAACTTCTTAAAAAAAAAGTAATACGGGTTGAGTTAAAATCAATGACTAGGTTTGTTTTTTTTTTTTTTTTTTTGCATAAGTGAGATCTAAACCTGCACTTGGAGACGACGACGGCGAGGCCGGAAGTGCCGAAGCCCTCGCAGCAGACGAGGATGAGTTCGCGGAAGGCGGCGAAGGAGTCGGCGATTAGGGCGAGGTCGACGTCGGTGAGCAGCATGCGCTTGAGGTGGAGCTTCTCGAGCCAGGGGTAGGCCTGGGAGAGGGCGGAGGCCCAGGGGAAGAAGTGGGCCCCCCAGTCGGTGGGCATAAGATCGAAGTCGGCGAAGCGGGGCTTGCCCTTGACGGTGACGGACCTGGCGCGCGTGAAGCGGGCGGTGGCGCGAGTGGGGGAGAGCGCGTAGCAGTTGCCGATGAAGAGCTCGGATCGGGTGAGGGCCTCGGCGCGGTACCAGGAGCGGCACACCAATGAGGCGGCGTTGCGGTCGCGCCGCGACGAGAGGAAGTGGAGAACGTTCTCGAGCACGTTCTCGAGGACCTGGTCCGGGAAGGGAGCCTGAGGCTCAGAGGTGCCGGAACCCGAACCCGGTCCCGAACCGCAGGTTCGGGTCTTGGAGTTGGAGGATTCCGTGATTTCTGCAAGCGCCAGATCCAGTAAGGAGGATCTGTGGTCGTCCTCGGAGTTTGTCGAAGGATGGTTCTCTTTCTCTCTCATTTGTTCGATTCAGTCGATGGTGTGTTTTAGGGTTTTTGATCTGGTGACTGTGGCTTTGGAATGGATTCAAAAGAATGGAATATCTGAGAGGGAATGGGAGAAGAGAAAGAAAGTTGGAAATGGGAGAAGAGGAAAATGGAGGAGAGAGTGAGGAGGGTGAGATACTGAGATGAGAAGATATGGGGGAGAGAGAGAGAGAGAGAGAGAGAGAGAGAGAGAGAGTGGGGATTTTTTAGTTTAATTGGTCACAAAAACAAAACAGGGCCAGGGAGTGACAACAGTAACCTCAGCTGTCTGTGTCTCTAAGCTTTAGCATTGGGATTCTCTATGCCCTCTCTCTTTCATCACAAATATCCAAATCAAATGCCACTCTCTCTCTGTTTCATTATTTGAGAGATTTTATTTTATTTTCTCTTTTCTTTTACAAGCTTTTGTACTTTTCTTTTTCATCTTTTCATGGCTCCCTTTGGTAATTTCTCCACTTATTACAGTTTTTTTTCCCATTCTGGTCAGATTTATTTGTGGAATGCAAAAAAGATAGAGACAGGCTTAAATATTGTTTAACTTATAATTTGGTAATTATTTTTGTGTTTAATGTTTATATATTATGTAAAATAATTTTGTATGGTCTTAAAATTATAAATTATCATTTTAATTATTTTAAAATAATTATTAAAAATTAATAAATTTATTATATATGATACAATGAGATCGTGAGTTATAATTAAATAATTGTATAAATTTTTTTATATCGTTAATTTATAATTCTTCTTGTCATTAACTTTTTTAGTTTCTATAAAATTATTTTAATCATTATTATCTACGCATTTTAATTTTTACTTTTATTTTCAGAAATTCAAATTTTGATTTTTACTTCCTACAAAATTATGTTAGTCAACTTAATTTAATGAGATAATATTATATTTGACCACTTCACCTTTTATTGGAGTTTCTTGAATGATAGAGACTAAACAAAACACAGAAAAGATGTTTCAAATATTAAAATGATAAAGTGATTTTATGGGAACTTAAAAAATAAAATATTCAAATTATTAGAACTAAAAAATAAAATTTCATCTCATT
>PYAF01003299.1:936871-949776 GCA_007407185.1 Glycine tomentella
CCTTTTTTTTATCTACTTTCAGTCTCTCCTAAAAATTAATATTGATGACAAGAAAACAACGAAGAACTAAGAACAAACATAAAAAGTTATAAAAACTAAAACTTTTAAATTTTATAGATAAAAAATGTTAAAATATATTTGTGATATCTAATAAATAAATATCTCAATTTTATGTTTGTTTCCTAAAATATTTTTCTTCATTTTTGATCCATGATAAAACACAATTTTTTTTTGTTTATGACACTCTTTTTAGTCCCTACAAATTCACAAAGTTTATGTTTACTCCTTGATAAAAAAAATTTGTTATTAGTCCCTTTGAAAAAGACTAATAACAAAAAAAAAATTATCAAGAAACAAACACAAAAATTACTAATTTATTAAGGACTAAAAAAAATATCAAAGATCAAAAATAAAATTGTTAATATATTAGAGACTCAGTATATAAAAAAATTATTAAAAATAAACATAAAATTTAAATATTTATTAAGGATAAAAATATAGTTTAGCCTAAAAAAAGAAAAATAAATTTAACGGAAGAATTTTTTAATAACGCAATACCTTTTAGATTTATAACTTTGTCACAAGGTCATATTTGCATATTTATGTGGCTAACGGTTGTTGACCTAGTAATAAATGCATGTTCATAGTTAAAACATGCATTGATCCTTGCTCCTTATTTGTACTATGGAATCTTCATTTTACACCTTATACAAATAATTTTTTAATTTAATATAATACAAAAGTTTTCAAAATCTTTCATCTTGAATTCATTTTTATAATAAAAAAGTATATGTAGTCCTGTATATACATAAACATCCAAAGATCCCCAATTATCTAGGATGAGATTGTTATAGTTTAATTAAATGTTTCGAATTCAAGTCTTGAGTATATTATTGTGTTAATTATTTAGTGAAAACTTTATTACTCATAATGATTTTACTTAATTCAAACATAATTGTTTTCAATGAGGAATATATTTGGTCTTAAAAAAATGTACACATAAAAATATAATACTTGGTACTTAAAAAACACAACATTAAAATACTTCAATTTGCATTTTGATTAGGAAAAAAAAATACCATTTGCAATAAAAAAATCTAAGTTCATCGATGTTAAGTTGTTGAATCGTATGCAATTTCACCATAATTGTTTAGATTTTGAGAAAAAGACTTAATAGTTGTAAGACCTAGTAAAATTCTTAGGTTTAGTTATTGTTTTGGTTGAAAATTCCTGAAAAGTTAGGATTCTTGGTTTAAAATGATTATATGTCAAGAAATTAAATTTAGTCTATGCAATGAACTTTCATCTTTCAATGAACTTTCATCTTTCAATTGCGTGGTATCTACTTGGATTAATAACTAATTTAATTACTTTGGAAGGAGAGTAGAGTAAAATCAAACCCCTAGCTACTATTAATCATTATTGTTACTTTAATTGTCATCTTTATGATTTGTTGTGTTCTGTTTTTCCCTTATTGTTCAGTTTTTCTTTGGAATCATTCAGTGCAATAAAATTCCTCCTAATTATAAATTCAAATGGCGATAAACTTGTGATTTAGTACTTGGATCCAATCACCCTGAGAGAACAATACCTTTTACTTCCTGTATATGTAGTACTTAATAATGATTGATGCAATTGCAATTCCTCTATTATATCCACCAACGGTAGAGTTTTGTCTATATGTTTCCAAAATGAGAGTTTGTGAACAATAGAAAGAGAAGTTAAAAACATTTCTACTAAGCACTTTTTACCTTTCTTTTGTTTCTATAGGTGTGTTGTCTGATTATCAACTACTCATTTTGTGATGCATCCAATAATTGGAGCACAAACAAGTTGACTCTTACAACTTCTAGCATTCTGGGCTCTATTGATGACAACTCTCAGACATGTTAGAGTTGGATTGTCTCCTCAAGTTAATTGGAGTTGTTTCTTCTTTTCTTCTATTTAGTTTTGAGTTTGCCAACTCAAAGTTATTGTTAAAAAAAAATGTTGAGAAAAAAGTTATCGAATAAAATTAAAGTTTAATTATAATGAACTAACATTATCATTTAATCATAAATTATTATTGATATGATTTTTAAAATAATTATTTTATAAAATATCATAAATTTATCATACAAATAATTATTTTATAATATATCATAAATTTATCATACATGATAATTGATTTGTGATGGAATAATAATATAAAATTATTTTATATTGTTAATGCATAATCTTTTTCTCGTAAAATTATCATTGTTTTTAGTTATAAAAACTTACCTAAACTTATGACACATGTAGAAGTCTACATATTTTATCTTCCAATTTATTACATTTTCTAGAATGAAAAATTTATTTTTGATAATTAAAAAAAATAGAAACTCTGAATAAATAAGTTTGGTTTGTTTGTTGTTTTCAGAAGTACTTTTTTTTTCCTTTCTAAAATTTATTTGTTACTTGAGTACATTTGAAAGTATCTTTTTATCTGAGCACATTTTTGTTTTCTAAAAATTTGGTGCCTGGGCACTCAATAAAACACTTAAAAGAAAATACTTGATTTTAAAATAGCTGCTTTCAAAATAATTTTCAAGTCTTAAGAAATTCTTAATGGAGAAATTCATTCGTAGTTTGGATTTTTTTAAAAAACTTTTTAAAACAAAATTCCTTATAAGAGAAATACTTATTAAGTTATAAAATTAGGATAATGATCCACCAACTTGCTAGTTCTTTTTATGAGGTACAAATGGGAAAATTAATTGCAAAAGTGAAAGAGTTATTGAAAATGTGTGAAACTGAAAATGTGTGAAATTATCACAAGGATTTATGTCAAAGAATCGCAAACCCATAAAAAGGAATGAAAGAAAAGAAAAATAAAATGAGATGATTTTTTAGGTTGATTGTTAGGTAAGAAAATGAAGAATGATATGAATTTGAGGATTTTTCTTCCTTCTTCAATCTACCCCCTAGTTTCCCGCATACCAAACTAAGCTCAAGTATTGAAACTTTGAATTCCCTTCACAAGTAGATAGTCGTGACAAGAAATCTCTCTAATTACCACCAATATAATACAAGTCATCTTATCTTCGTTTGAATCTCTTTGTGTCATCAAGTCGATGGTCCAAAACATAAGGAACTATAGAGGGTCCTAGAATTGAAGTTTCCATTTTATATTACATGAATATATATTCATTTCATTAATTAAAATAAAATGAATGGTTTTAATCTAAGGGTTATCCATAATCCTTAATATTTAGACTATTAAAGACATTACCCAATACCTTACCAATTGATCCATCAAAGTACGTGTCACTCAGTCAATCGAGCCATTTTGCCAAAGTAAATAACTACAACTCCAAATATACTATAACGATCGATAGAAAATTTTTATTTAAATGATGATAGATACACTTATATATATATATAATAATAATTTATTATTTCTTTCTCTTTTTTCTATATCACATCATATTATTTATGATAAATATGTTTCTTTTCTTTTATCTCTTTTCTTCTCTAGGTGTTGAATAATTTTTTTTCATTTTATTTATACTAAAATTTATACGACCTTTTTTACAAATAAGTGAAAAATTAGAAGAAAAGAGAGAAAATACAAAATAAAATAAATGATGTAGTAGAAAGTAATAAAAAATATTATTTAATTTTGTTATATAAATATAATATTCTATATCTTGGATTTGACACGACTCGAATAAGATAATCAATCTAATAAAAAATATTTGTAATTTATATATAAAATAAAAATGTAAGAAGCTGCGTGGCTCGTGACAATCACAAATTAATAGGTTCAAGTACTCTCTCTATATATATATTTATTTATTTATCAACATTATCTTTAAGAGGCTTTATGCTCTCTTATTAGTTATTACTATTTGACCCATCGGAATGCTACTAACTGGTGTCTTTTGCAAGTATCTTTGTGACTAGGATCAGGATCCCATCAAATAATTAAGAAAACAATAACAGTTCTTATGAAATCTTCAATGCTTAGGTGACGTGCATCATAGTTCAATCTTCTGATTAAGCTAGCAGTATCTGTCAAGCGTGATTATATGATTTCATTGTTCAAATTATTATTAATTACAATTGATAGATGATGACAACCCTTTGCCATGTTTTGTAAATGGAAACACAATTTTAAGGGTCCAAGGTTTCTGATACAAACTTTCCCTTACGTGGCGCACGCATCTTATTACTACCACTTTATTTCTTCATAGTTTCTCGAACCTATAGACATATATAGTACCATGCCTAACTTCTTCAGTTCATGGGTAAATAAAAGAAAGCGGAAAAGGGAAAATGAGTATGGACCAAAGAAAATTATGTATTTGAGATATAGATCCCCAATTGCACATTATGACTTCAAAGAATCTATCATGTTCCCAAATGTCATTTCCGTCTTCAATCAAACAATTTTTTCGGTCAACCAAAAAACAAATGAGGATAGGATAGAGCTTGAGACTGTTCATTTTTTCTTTTCACTATAATTTTATAATCTTTTAGATCCTAGCTAGACTCAAATAATTAGTTGCATATCAACCAACAAATCATTGATATGAATAGTAATAGACTTGATGTCTCAAAAAAATGTGATTAAATTTTCTTTTTATTAAGGATGATCAACTAATTTCTTTAATAAGTATTATTTATTAAAATAACAATTAAATATTATAAACTAATAACATCATAATAAAAGAAAAGGTGACTTTTTTTTTTGTAGAGATCAAGATTTTAAATTGCAATCCCAATCCCAATTAGAATTTGATTACCATCTTTTGATAATATAGAAAATTGCAGATAATTATAATTGACGTGATTACAATTGTTATGCTTTAAAGTCTTTTTTTAGGCAAAAAAAAAGAAGATAAGATTGGGTAGAAACCAACAAGGAGAGACATCCAATTACGTTGGCACCTCCTCCTTGCTGCACCCAAGTTATGCTTTGACATTGTGAATAAAATTGCGGTTTTTTAAAAATCTCGGAAGAGACACGACATGATGAGTAACGATAAGGTGCAGAGTAGAACTACTTGTTACTTGTCAGTATTAGCCTAGGCAAAACGATTACTCCATCTACCAATGAAATTGAAAAGTTTGTATCAAACATTAATTAAACCTAGAAAATTCAGGCAATACCCACATGACCGTACACACAATTCACGTATAACGAAAAGCCAAATATAGATATATATCATTAACATATATGTTCTTTCTTTCTAGTTTGCTAGTGTTTGCTCTGTTCAGCAAAGCCCCGGTTCGGTCTTAGTCATGGCAATTCATGCTTGGCGATAAACAAAAGCAGAATCAGCAAGTCGGTAAAGGGACTTGTCATTGGCCTGTGCGGACTCAAGTCTTAATGTATGGTGGAAACTGAAAACGATGTGAAAAATTAACCATTGAACATTAAGCATTTTTTAATCACCTGTATTCTCTGCTTATTCTCAAGTTAGTGATAACTTTTGTTATACTGACATGTTATGATCAGGGTTAAGTTTCTCTTTATGTCATTTTTTTTTTCAAAACAGATAAGATTATTGTGAGTGAGAAAACTATGTCTTTGAATTTTTAATGTAATTACATACTTAGAATTATAATTCGAAACTATTAAGTTGAAATAATCTAGTAACTATTTATTCGGATGTGTGGTATTAAACACTTTTCTATGGCACAGCATATATAGGACTTTTCATCATCCGTTACTACGTGGGGACCTTACCATTTGGTTGGTATACAAGGACAAGACAGGGTGAATACTGATAGGTACCAGACCTTGACCAAATTTAAATTTACATAGAAATTGAACATTTGAGTTAGCTTTTCATGATGCTCATAAGTCGTGGCTTGTCTGTGCCAATTTCTCTATACCATTGATTCCGTTAGGCCTGCATGGTACTGGAAAAGAGCTTCCTCTTTATTGGTTCAACCCCACCTTTGAACTTTGCTCATTTTCTAAATTTAAATTTAAAGCATACAAAAAACACAGCGACAGCGCAATTTATTAAGCCATGGTCTTTTTAGTTTTGAGGCCTATATGCTAGCAAGGATAGGGAGCTACTAACACTGCAACTTCAAAAGAATGAAAAATTTTAAGTTTTAAGATTCCAGAAATCTGATGAGTTCACAATATATCATGTTTTTCAAAAATGAATTTCAAAATAATGGAGGAAACTTTTCATATCATATTTGACTTGAAAGGTTATGGTATGAGAACCTTTATCATTATGATTTATTCTTATGGCTGCGACAAGGTCACAATTCAACTAAATGAAACTCCAAATGGTTTTGATATTACTTGACGAACCTCAATGAGCCACATCAGATCATAAACTCGCATTTAGGCCAGTTTATTGGGTTCTGAATGTGTAGAATTATGCGTAAATATTGACCCAAAATTACACTTCTGTTGGCTAAGTGAATGACCACACCAGTGAATTTCAAATCATTAAGATGTAATGATCTATAAATCGATGTGGACATAATATTAATAGAAGCTTATATCATGTGACTATTCTTGCATTGACTAATTTTAATGCTTCCTTTGAATTGGAATATGATCTATCTAATGTGGGCATTGGAGGGTTTTGATTCAAGATAAACATCCTATTGCTCATTGTTTTATTTTGCTTTGCATGCTTTTGTTCTTACCTTTCTTACGATAAATTATTTTGATGGTGCCTTCATTGATTCATATAATAGTTTTCTAAAGTTTGTTTGGATTCCAATTCCATGTTCAAAGACTATATCGCATGCCTTCTTGCATTATATTGGCACCCTATTATTCTAGACATTTTTGGCCAAGTGGAATTCAAATATTTTTGAAGACTGGTTTAACTTAAAGTATTTAGTATTTATACTAGTATACTACATAGCAGTAGTCACCAGAGGGCATGCTTATTTGAGACCTTGTATTTTGTTGTGATGTATATATGTAGACTTGTATACATGTGACAACTTGTACTTAGCATGCCCTAGTTCTTCGGATTTCGGTCTTGTTAAGATTTTACCTTATTTTGTATGTTGTTGTAGTATATAGAAAAGAGTTTAATATTTATGTATTAACTGTATAAAATAATTTTATACTGTTTTTTAATTATAAATTATCGTTTGAATTACCTTAAAAAATCATTTTAAAAATCAATAAATTTATTATTATGATGAATTGTGGTTAGAGGATCCTATAAATTTTTTTACATTATCAATGGATAATCTTTTTTTTCTATAAAAATTTTCAGATGAAGAATTAATTAATCCTTTTTAGAAACTCTTTCAGTAGCCATTGGAACAATATACTTGATACATTGTTAATGTTGCCACCAATCTTCTATGATTACTTGTGATGTTTTTGTTATTTTTTTCTATTTATTATCCATGTAAGTTATTGATAAAAGATTAATGCTCTCTTGCTACTAATCAAGGGCTCTATGATTACTTGTGATGTTTTTGTTATTTTTTTTCTATTTATTATCCATGTAAATAATTGATAAAAGATTAATGCTCTCTACTAGTCAAGGATGTGTCGCATTCTGTAGGACCGTGTTTATGGAATGTGTATTTTCAATTCATCATCAAATTTACACGAGCCCTTTCCATTATGGTTTCATTTTCACTTTTACCGCAACTATGTTTTGGGTTTGTACTTAAAAGTTATATATTTTATTGGTGGGCTATCTAGTTAATATTAATTTTTTATTTTTACTTTAAAAAATGTTTTTCATTTTTTTACATGTGAACATATTATACGTTATTTGATCTCAAATATTTGTAAATATCCTTATCCTACATATCCTTATTAAGAGACTTGCATTTCAATTCAATCCCTTAAATTTTATCTTATGTGTTAAATTTTCTGTATGATTTGGAGATATTTGAGACTTTTTATTTGATACTTAATTAATCACCCTCCTAGGTCGATCCATTTTAAGATAAGTGGTATGGTTAATTGTAACTCTATTTTTTGTGTTATTAATGAAATATCCTCTTCCTCCCAAATTTCCCCTGCAATGGAAATTTTTTTGTTGACTCCTTCACCAACAGTACCAAATCATCCTCTGGTTCTAAAATGAAGAGACAAAGATCCTCATCCAATTGTTTCAGTCTATTGAAACAGAGCAATGCTTTCATTATGTTCGGATTCACTTGATTTAAAATTATATTGAAATATCATCTAACATAATTTTTTTATTTAATATTTATATTCGTGATGAAGAATTGAATTTAGATTTAAAATTAATTTTAAATTAAAAAAAAATTATGTAGTTTTTTCTAATTCCTTTCATGACTTTGTGATTTTCATATATTCTCTCAAACAATCAAAACATGCATTCAAAAATCACGTCAAATATAAAAAAAAAAATTATATAATTTTTTCATGTTGAATATTTTTTTTTGACTAAATTATAATTTTGATCCG
The DNA here is from genome assembly GCA_007407185.1 of Glycine tomentella. Lineage (NCBI taxonomy): Eukaryota > Viridiplantae > Streptophyta > Magnoliopsida > Fabales > Fabaceae > Glycine > Glycine tomentella. The sequence goes on from PYAF01003299.1 coordinate 945,282, forward strand.
TTACAATTTTTAATTTGCAATTTGGTCCTCTTTTTTTTTTCACGCAATTTCGGTCCTTATTTTATAAAATCTACATTTTGCAAAGTTGACCCATATACGCTTTTAACTCAACTATTTTCAAATGAATTTTGCAAAAGATCACCCCAGATACACACTTTAACTCAATTATTTTCAAAATATCCCTGCCAGTCCAAAACCAAACATCATTATTTTTTATTTTAAACTTCTGAATTCTTTTCCTTTTTGTCTTGCTTAATTGATCTTCTCCTCACCAAGCCATACATACCCCAATTACATACCTCAATTGTTTTTTTTTTTTTTTTTTCAAAACAAAAACCTCGACCATTTTAATCCGTCAATTTCATCATCACAGCCTCCAAAATCATTTCTATAAATAACAAACCCAATCTGATTCCCAATCTCACACGAAATGTTAAATAGTATAAAACAAGTTCTAACCAATAATAGAGTAAATTCTGTTTGGGCTTGAGCTACTATACTATGCCAGCTTTAATCCCAATTATCTCAGGCCCCGCACATTGAGATTTGTCTGGTACGAACCCTATATACGACAACCCAGCTCATAAAGAAGGGTTATGATTCAAAATAAGACAAAATAGTCATCACTCTGTATTTGACTTACATTAGTTTGACACTGCTGTTGTGTTGCCTTCTCAGCTTACTTCTTAAACAGATCAAGCATCGTTTTTTTTTATTATTTATTTATTTTCATTTTTAAACAATATTTTATTTTCTTCCTCATAAGTATGTAAATTGAGTGAGAATAAATTACAAAGTTATCAAATTATCCTCATTTATTTTTAATTCTATAAATGCTTGTTTGTTTTTATTGTCATTGTTACTGTTATAAAAATGTCATTATTATTTATAGAGAAAAAAAATTCTAATGTTAAATACAAAATAATAAAAAAAAAACTAATAAAAACAAAACCTTATGTACTTGTCTTTATGTTCAGTCGGTATATTCTTCTTGATGAATGTTAACAAATATCTTTAATATTTGTAAAGAAAATAAGATGAACTCTTCTCACTTTCTACGTTCTCATTGAATACGTCCTTTGTCTAATTGTCTTTATATATTGATAGATATATTGATGCTTAGATTAGAATAATTTTTAGGTTAAGTGTTATTTTTTTTCCATTTAAGTTTTAGTGTTATTTCATTTTAGTATATTAAGTTTTTAAATTGATCCTTTATATTCTCAAAAAAAATTATTTTGATTTTTTATGTTTTGGAAGATTTTATTTTCACTCTATGTTTTTAAAAGTTTCATTTTAATCATTTATGTTTTTAAAAATTTTATTTTGATAAACTTATTTCTTTGAAAGTTTTATTTTGTTCATTTCTTTTTATTTTCGTTAACAAATGTTAGTGTCTTGTTAATACTCATATGTGTAATCTTCATCTACCAAATAATATTATCGCATTATCATATAGCTACACCACGACTTACCACCAATATAGATCTCAAATATTAAGTCTTAATGACAATGTGAAGCTTTATATCTGACATGAATTAATACAAAATTTTTAAAAATATAAAGAATCAAAATAAAACTTTTAAAATTTAATATATCAATAACATTAAAGTATAATGATTGCAAGTGACATTTAACCTATTCATCCATATAGGCATGGCTAGAGGCGTTTAAGAATGCATCCAATCCATTGAATGGATTTAAAAGATATTGACAACAAACAAATCATTAACTAAAAACAATAAAAAGAAAATCACATTTGTTTATTCAAGCATACTGAACATATACCAGTTTCCATTCGCAAATAAATCTTATTCTAAAAGTCACTGTATTCTGTTTTTATTTCACTACAAGTGTGTACCCTTTTCAGAAAAAGAATGGGATTGTTGTAACTTACAATTTGTAAATTGGACTAAGGTATGATTTTATGATACGATTTCTTTGTGAATTTTTTTATGAGATTTAATACTTTGAATAGCATTTTATATATATATTTATTGTGTATTTGACCTTTCATTTAATAAGGTATCACTTAAATAAATAATTAGTTGTTAGAAGAATTTATTTTGTAGTTTGAGAATGCTTTTACTTCAGTTAATGAAGTTTCATTTATTTGTCAATCAAACAAGAAAATAGTTCTTTAAAAATACACAAAATATGAAATAAATGGAGTTCAAACAGTAAAAGATTAAATTTTATTGATTTAAATTTGATTTTATTTTCAAAATAGTTCAATTCGAATTGCTAATATATATAGACAATAATACTTGAGCATCAGGACCAAATAACGTAGATGTTAAAATAAATCAACCTCACCTGATATACTTCACAAATAACCTTACCTTTAAAGCTTATAGTTAGGTTCAATATGTGTATATAAAAAAATAATTGTGAAGGAAAATAACTCCTTGAATAAACTCCAGTAGACTAAGGAATTAGGGCATGTTTGGATGTTAGCTTCTCTAGAAGCACTTCTAGAAGAGAAAAGTAAGGAGAAAAAAATGAAATAAGTTTTTCCATAAGTAAAAATAAGTTCTCCATTAGCTAATTTGTAGATGTCATCTCATCTTTTAGAGAAGCTACATTGGTGAACTTCTACAAATTAGCTAATGAAGAGCTTATTTTTAGTTATGGAGAAGTTCATCTCATCTTTTTGCTCTTATTTTTTTTCTTCTAGAAGTGCTTCTAGAGAAGCTTACCCAAACAGACCCTTAGTTACTGACTTTTGATTGGAAACATCTAGGTTAAAAGAAAAAAAAATATTATCTTCTTATTTTTTTATATTTAAGGTTATTGTACATGAATTAAAAAATATTTAATGAAACTAAAAATTATAATATTTAGATTAAAATATCTTTATTTAATATCTTGATCTTTGCTATCTATACTACTAATAGTACATATTAAATATATATATATTTTAAAAAAATAATTAAACTTTGAAATTCTAAAACATAAATTATTTTGGAAAGCCAGAACATAAAAGAAATGGGATGAAGGTAGTATATAGGTAAAAATAAAGAATGTTTTAAGCATAAATGACCTTTTGATAAATTGAGTTTTTAAATCCATGATAAATTAGTATGATATTATCAATAGTTTTGAACACATAAGGATTTAAAAAATATATAGTTTATCAAAAAAATTATACTTTCTCCATCTCATTATAATTGTTGTGTAAGAAAAAAAATTATTCCAAAATAATTATCATTTTAATTTTTTAACATAATATTAATTACATTTTTTTACTTATATCCGTTATAATATTAATGGGGACAAAATCTATAAATAAATTAATGATGATATAAGATTAATTTTATAAAATTATTAGTATCTTTCATCTATTTATTATTTATCTTGATTTGTATAAAATAACCTGGGTCAACTATTATTTTGGATGTGATTTTCTTTTCATGTTCTTTAATGATGTGACAAGTTAATAAGTTGTCAACGTTTGTTATGTCAGAGTTATCTTGTTATTTGATAGTAGTATATATTTTTTTTTTTTTGCCGGAACCAAAATCAAAACAAAAATATTTAAAAAACTAAAATTATCAAAAACCTCTAATTTTTGAAAAAGTTATTTAAGTCAATATTTTATTAGTAGCATTCTCCAAACTATTCAAAAGACGTATATTTGATGCAAACAGACACAGGGAGGAGATCCGTGATGAGAAGGCAACAACAGGCAGCAGCCATGTGCCTATGAACAGAGGATGCAATAAAATTAATGAGATTCATTATACACCACAAAGAAAGAGACTGCTATCGAGCAACTATAGCCATCTGTAATTAATACTACGAAATCTTATACATGCTTTAAACATTTAATAATTGAATCCGTGTTTTACATAGTGAGAAAGATTCGGGAAAGTTAAGTAATGAAGGCGAAAGCACAAATAAAAAAGAAAAGGATGGGCTATAGAGACCAGACATATCTATAAATATACAAGAAAAAGACACTGTTATTTTTGAAATATTGATCTTTTTAGTTCTGTAGCGAAAAATTGAACTATTTTATTTCATGGCAAGTGGTACTGTGAAGAGTATATTATTGTTTCATTGGACAATGCTAGGTTTTTTTCCAATCAATGCATAATTTCTCATGTATTTACATCTAATATTGACAGCTAATTTTTTTCTTACTAATATTGATATTACATATTTTACTTTCTAAAGTGATATGTTGAATCCTTCCTATCATAGGTATATAACTCCTCTTTAGCCACGATCAATTTTTTATTTATAAAAAAAACAATTCAATATTGAATTCTCATGCATGTGGTTATAATATTAATAGTTAATTTTTGTCTCTAATTTCATACTTTACCTTCTAAAATGAATTGTCTGAGATAAGTCCCAATTTCATTTCAGTAAAATAAATGTCTTGTTCTAACCTAAAAGAATATCATAAAAGAGTTTTCTAAACAGGCAAACTGTTAAGCTAATAGCAAGACAGAAATACTATTTTTTTTTTTTGTTTAACTATGTTTTT
>PYAF01003299.1:949876-973344 GCA_007407185.1 Glycine tomentella
AATCCTTGTAATATTATTATTTTGTTTTAATCCTTATAATATATTTATTTTTTATTTTGCTTTTGTAATATGTAGGTCATTTGCTTTTAATTCTTATCGGATATTTTTTCAAAGAGACTAATTCAAAATAAACAAAATATTACAAAATAGCAAGATTAAAATAAATAACAAGAATCAAAAGAAAAAAGAAAATTTACAAGGATCATTTTGAAAATAATAATATTACAAGGATTAAAATAAAAAAAACAATATATTATAGAAGAAAAAAAGCATATTTTATTTTTTTAATATACCCTAGCAATAAGATTGTTATTCCTTCATTCAAGAAAAATATGTCTTTTGAAACACCTATTTCCTTTTTATACCAACAATCAGACAATTTTTTAGATATTCATACAATTATATTTCATTGAGCATTTTAACATAGGAGACAGAGCATTCCATTTTACAGTTCACTGTTCATCACATTCCTCACTAGTTTTGTTTTTGTAACTAGAGTTGGAAAATCAAGGCCCATGGATGGATGGAGATTCTAATGTGCCTTAGAATTTTGGGCATTTCTATTGACACTACCACTTTTGTTATTGTACTGCACATGTGGATGCCTTTTAGCTATATTTCGAAAGTGCCCCTTAGACAGAAACATAACAAAAATATGTTTCTATTATAAATGGGGGGTGAGAAAAAATAACAACGGAAATATGATTCCATTGTTCAAGTGAACAACAGAATCATACCATTACTCACTTGAACAATAAAATTGTGTTTTCATTGTTATTTCTTTTTCCACCCTTAATTTACGTAATAAAATACATTTTTATTGCTCATTTGGATATTTACAAAATGAAATTATATCTTCGTTGGTTTGTTTTTTGTCCACCCCCATATACACAACAAAAACAAGATTATGTTGTTGACACGTATAATTGTTAAACAAAATCGTGTTTTTATTATTATTTTTTCTTTCATTTTACAAAATGGAAACACGTATCTGCTGTACACTTGCATAATTGAGACATATTTTTGTTTTGTAAAAATGAATGAGAAAAAAAATAATGATGGAAACGTATTTTCATTGTTTTTTTTTTCTCTCATCCATAATATTTAAATGTTTAAGGACTTCAACCTGACTTGCAACACAATATGCATGGCTTACATTAATAACAAACTTTATAGTCCACATTAAACAAATAAAAGCATTAGCAAGTGTCAAATGAATACACATAACAATACTTAATACGAGATGAGTTAACTAAAACTAATCCTTAGTGGTGTCTACAACATATTAAGATCCTATAGTTGAATGAAACATCAATGATTTGAATACTTGCATGCGTCACATATACAGTTTCGATGATAAACGAGCTTCACATGCGTAGTATGTATGCCATTGTGGTGTAATAGGAGATAGGGGACAATCATATTTCAAATACACCTATATTATAATAGAAAAAAAAGGTATAGTGGAGTTAGTGAACAAATCAATTAATGGTTACAATATTAAAAAGTCTCTAAAGTAGATGTTGTATACTTGCACAAAGTGATTTTCGTTAACAAAGTCAATTGCAATAGGGGATTGATGTGCCTCACATGGTGTCGAACTCTTGAGCAGAAAGAAAGTTCAACTTTGAAGCATAAATAAGGAAACCAAGACAACAATTTTACGAACTAACAATGAAATAGCGGAAATGGTCATCCACTTGTTAACGAATGTTGTTGGGCCAGGATGAACATAGAAAGAGTCTTATAACTTAACCAGTCTATCTTGTGTGCCAAGCAGCTCAACATATTAAGAATTTCATGTTTGAAGTTTCCAAATGAAGTTTTGTCGAACTAGAGTCCATGATTCCTCACCCTGATCTAGTAAAGCTGCAATTGTCCCGTAACCACAATTTCCATTAGCTCTCACATCAACAATTTTTAGGATGTACTATTGCAATGGATCTAGAAATTCATCCATAAAGGACCTTTTTTTTGTCTGCCTTTTGTTATTGACATCTTTAAGAGCCACACCTAGAGTTCACGAGCTACCAACCATCTTGTTCATTTCATTGACTAGCTCCCACATTGAAGGTGCAAGTTTAGTAGATTCACAGACTTTAGTGCACCCTTTGTTTTTACCTACTTTGGAGGGAGACACATTGAAGTGGTATCCAAAAATGCAAGTACACATCCTTATTCTTCAAGGTCATTCTCTCGTCCACATCAAGTTGTGAAAATCTCTTTAATAATGCATCAACCTCATGTGTGAGAGTTAAGTCCCCCAAGAATCACATGTGTCATTTGTACCACTAATGGATAACAACTTTCAATGCACATGAATGGACGATAAGGGTATTAAGCCACTGATATGACTATATGTAGCAAGTTCACAGACACATAATAGACCGTGACTAGTTTTGAGCATGTAAGCACAAGCAGAGTTGTCACACCAACGGTGGCAGAGAGCTTCAACTCATCAAAGATTAAACTTTGTGCTTGTGTTGAAACAAAGCCACATGGTCTTTTGTAAAATGGTGTATTGAACTTGCGGTAAATCACATTGATGCTTTTCTGGAATGGCGCCTTAAGTTCAATATGTTGCAATATAAGCATGTTATTCTTTGCATCACAACAACTACACAAATCTTTCATACTATAATGAAGCAACCTCTTCAATCTTGCATGTGTACCTTTAACTTTGTAAATTAAAGCATTATAGTGTAATGCCAAAAGAAGATACTTAACAAACAAAATGTGAAACAAGTGATTAAAAAATGTACCTATTAGTTGTTGTATTTACAAGATGCATAACATGATCAGTCCATGCTTGTACAAATCTCTCCATATGATGCAACAACCATGTATAATAAACATACTCTTGAAATGTTGGATAATGTGAACACATGTTTGTAAAGCTTTTCAATCATTTCTTATACATTTCCTCATCAATCGAATTCACCAAGCCTGCCCAAGCATCCATCACAGCCTCCTAGTCTGCTGCCTTCTTCATGAGCATCTTGCATATTGCTTTGACATTCTTAAAAGTGTGGAATTCACATAACAAATTGGTTGAAGAAGGGAAGACAACCTATAATTCATTTATCAGAGCAAGATGTCTATTAGTGACAATCACCTAAGGCAACATATCATCCTTCATAAACAATCATTTGACCTTATTTAAAGCCCGTTCAAAATTGTTCGTCCTCTTAGATTGTAAATAAGCAAAGGCAATGAAAAAACCAATTTATGTTGAAGTCACACAAATAATCTCCAACAACGGAAGACGATATTTGTTTGTCTTGTAAGTAGTATCACAAATCAACATTGTTGAAAATGAATTTAATAGCTTGATGGAATCTGGTCGAGACCACAATATATATTCAACAACATTTTGGGTGTCCAGTCTTTTGAACCAATATACATATTGATGGTGTTCTATTGACTTCATCAAATGTTGTACCTTCGTTCTTGGAGACCTTTTTTTTGTGGTGATATCTTTGTCGTTCATTGTATACGGTCTTGATGGTGGTGACATTTTTCTGATCTTGATATTTGATTGTCAACAAAATTTTACCAGGCTTCATCATGATTTTAGTCATTTGGCTAAGCATAGTTTTTTCATCACAATGTTTCATTGACTTTGTTGTTATGGAAACCACAAACTACAAAAAATTTCCAATCAGTCTCTTTGACAAACGTCACTTTCAATTTAAACGGACATTTACATTTTCTGGTTCAGTACTCTTGCAGACTAACTTATCTTTGTACCATTTGTCCTTTCACAACCCAGTACAACATAGATTTTCCTCCCATTTTTTGACCTATGAATGACAATAACAAATCCAAGATTCTTTCCCCAAATCTAGAGCCCAGCACAATAAATCATCTTGATTTGCAAAAACCTAAAACAAAATATTTTTCTTCACTTATACAACATACATATACAAAAAGACAAAAATATAAAATCAATCATCAACTAATCAATATGCCTCATCAGTCGTGAAATGATTCAAAAAGTCAGGGTAATCAAGTTGGGAGGGTCTATATCCAACCCACTGTTAGGATCTTCATGTTGATTTCCCAAACTAATGTCATTTGTGTGTATTTCATCTACTTGATTGGGATGGTAAAAATCATTTTGGCTATCATCAATCATGTTTCCAAAACCATGTGGAATAGTAACTTCATAAAAAAAATGTATTTCAATCCATGTATACTCTATAAAGAACCATTAAGGAAAATTTAGAAATATGACAAAAGAAATTCCAATAGAGAAAAGAAAAAAAACCAACAACGAAATAATTGTTGTTGGGTTTTTGACCCACAATAGAATCATGATTTCACTGTTGTCTGGATTTTGACACACTATGGAATCATGATTTCATTGTGTGACAAAATCCATACAAGAACGAAATCACGATTCCATTATGTATTGCAAAAATTAAAAAAAATAGATTCATGATTTCGTTGTGTCAAAGATACAGTAGAATCATGATTCTGTTGAGCAAAACAGAATTTTAAAAACGCACCCTTTTCTTGGGTTGGTCTAGCAAGAGAGGGAGAAAATATATGGAAAGGGAAAGAGTTAGGGTGTTGTGAATGAGAAAGAGTGAACTTATGGAAAAGTGATTCAAAGGGTTTGGGACATAGAAAAACCTTAGAAGGACAAAAGTGATGATGACAATAGCAACTCCCTAGAAATTTGGACGACAAAGGGTTTGCTAACCCAACAAAGAAAACTAAACCCAAACCAACAATCTGATCTGCAAACACAAGTCTATCGGTACAAATACAATTAGACTTTGGATAAGGAAAAATAAATAAATTAGGAGACAATTAATGGATGCACTTGTATTTTAACATGGTGTTGTAATATAAAATTGTTTCATTTTTTCTTTCATAAATTTCTAAGAAATATGGAAACTTCTAAATGAGTGTGATATGGAATCAGATCCATAATCATGTCTAATATTATCTAGACACCTCAAATATTTTATAATTATATATATTTTTGTACTTATTTTTAAACTTTAAAAAAAATAACAATTAAAATACTACAATAATTAGATAAAACTTTATATTTTTTTATGTTTATAATGACTTATTTGATTTTTAAAGCACAAATTCTTTCTTGAAATTTTTAAAATTTTATTTAAAATTATTGTAATTAAAATGTAAGTACGAAATCGAGAATACAAATTATGTTGACATGGTGATTACAATTATGTAATCCAGATCTCTTTTATGGGCTTTCATCCATGATTACGAAAGAGTTTAATTGTCATGTGCTTTGTTTGTCAAACTGCAATTTTAAATTTTAACTAACTCAAAGTTGTGTGTTAGCTTTGCATTTGTTGTGTGTTAGGTAGCCATATGATGATGTAATATATTCCTTTCTTTAGAGCAAATTGTGCTACCCATGATTCTTATTCACTTTCTCTTTAAAAGAAATCGCATTAAGGAAATGAGCCAACATTGGTGTAACACATTTTTAGTTTTGTGAAATTGATATTTGGTATTGTTAGCATGAGTTCAATAAAACTGACAAATCACTTCTAAAGTTTTAATGTCTTAATTGTGAACATGTGTTTGAAAATATTTTCATTTCAATTGCTGAAGGTATGGTTAAGGAATTATTCGCATTCAATTAATATAAGGCACATAAGGCTACATAAAAGGCCTATAAAAAGAAAGGCTACATAAAAGGGAACTAAAATGGTTTAGTAGTTTAATTAAATCTATAGATCAGAGGGGTCTGCTGCATTCCTTAGCAATCTTGCAAATGTTGGATATGAATCGCATTTATTTACTTAAAATTCATCTTTGATAAGTATTAGACAAAGAGTGTTTAATCAATTTTAGTTGAAAGGTTTTATATTCAGTATTTCTGTCATTAAATATCATAAAAAAAACTATTTCTGATCGATTAATAACATAAAAACTTTTATTCTGGAAAAACACATATATGTTAAACTCTTAAAAAAAAATTTAGTACTTCTCCTTTTGTTGCAAACTGTAATCATTACCAAAAAAGTTTTTATTAGTTTACTTTTTTTTTTTTCATTTTGATTAAGGTTGCCTAAACTGATATTAACCCTTCCTTTCTTAGAACTGAAAATCAAAACCCACTTCATTTTTATGGTCTTTTTAACCACCATTAACTTAACCCAAAGCCACAATCAAGCTCCCCTTACGAATCCAAAACACTTTGACATCATCACGCCAAAGTCACCACATCGTTGCTATCAGACCAACCCAAAATGTTACATTATTCACACCAAAAGGGGGAAATCAGAGATAATAAATCTCTCTATAAGTTTAAGTTTAATTAATTCAACCATTCAATTAAAATTCTTAAAAAGTAAATGAAGTTTACACATTTATATAAAATTTTATAATTATTTAATATTTTATTAAGCAAATTCAATTTAATATTTAATATTTTTCCCAAAAATTTAAGTAAATCTTAAATATAAGATTATTACATAGCTATAAATGCTAGTTTTATCTAAATTTTTTTTGATATACATGATCCTTGAGTTACTAACAATATTTAAGGACTAGATTAACAAAATTTAATATATACAAATATATAATTATCAAATGAAATAACTTTAAAGATCAACTCATTTCAAAGTAACATGTTTAATTTTTCATTCTAAAGAGTGAACGCATGTAAATAACATGAAAAGTTGAAACTATTCCTTTTAATTTTGCCTTTGACATGGTTATCAGACTCAAGTTAACATTGACATGACGTTGCACTAAACATGCATGCGCACTAACTCTTAGCAAAGTTATCCTTTCATTAAGTCCATATATTTTAAATTTTGTAATTCACTGTCGAATATTTTATAGTAACTCATGCATGCATACTAAATTTTAGATAATTATAACATTTGTTGTTATGTAATCTTATAGTTACTATTTACTTATATTTCATTAAAAAAAATTATACTATACAAGTTTATTGAATGAAGTGTCAAATAATTTTAAAATTTATATAAACTTAAACACAAAAACAATTAATGAGTTCCCCTAGTAGGAAAGAAATTGAAACTTTTAAGGGTTAAAAAAAACTAAAGAATTTTTTTATAAGGACTTAAATTAAAATTTACTAATTTTAAAAAGAATAAAAATATATTTAAATATTTTTAAAAAAATAATTGACTAATTCAATAATTTCTGATCAAACCTAGGTCAGCTCAATCTAAATCTAATTTTTAGTAGATTTATTAAACAAGGATGAGACAATGACCAAACTTGTAACATCAAAACATCAAATAAACCACAACAAAATTTGTAATCTACTAAAAATTAGCCATTTCTTTCATTCCACCATAATTAAGAAGGTTGGGTGTATCCTTCAAGGAGACAGTGAAGGAAAAGTTTTTTGTTCTCTACACCGAACAAGGGTTTTGTGAGGGCTTGCTTTTATGGTCTCTACTTAATTTTTCAGAAGAAGCCTGGCCCATGAGGGGGAGATTTATTTAATGGACTTGACATCGTGAGGAAATATTTAGTGAGAATGTTTTAATGCAAAAATGAGAAGAATTAATATTATCCATTATATCTTATAATGAATTATCAAAATTAAAATATATAAGTCTTGTGAGTGTTTTCAAAGTCAAATAACTATTTGATAAAATTACTCATTTGGTCCCTTAACTTTATTTTAGGTTATAATTTAGTCATCTATTTATTAAAAATTGTAAAATAATCACTTAAATAACACTGATCATTTCAATTTTGGAACATGATTTTGAATATTTTTTTTAATTGATTAAGGCCTGAAACTTATTCCATTAGATTTACATATATGAAAACTATAGAACATAACTAATATTTAGACCAAAATGGGGCATAAATAAGGTGAAAATTGCATGAAAAATGTGTCACATGTAACATCCGAGACGAATCACACTGGAATGAGATGGATCCAAAAACTGCACAAGTATTAGACTGTACAATTGATGGTGACTTAAAGAAATTAATTGATGTAATCTATACCAGCAAGATACATTTACTTTTTGGTGGTGTATCACTTAAGAACTCCACATTTAAATGTGTTTAACATAGAGCGATTATGGGATGCGTGAGCTTCTAAAAGTTTTCCAAAAAGCATGTCAATGAGAAAAAACACACTGAAAAGTCTCGTGTTGATTTGTGGGGATAATCATTGATCTTGAAAGCAATTGAAATAGATTGTCGATGTCTCGGAAATGGCTACCTACAGAGGGTTTGACCGATGGAGATTTTTGACTAACATGGTGTTGAATCAAAGATCGAAGACTAAAGATTAGTCTTAGGTTTTTGTTTTAATCATTTTACAATGGCAAGTTTTAAAAGATGTGGTATTTGTATTGGATGTTTTTAGACTAGGCATGATGGGTGATTTAATCTTAGTTTTATTATATCCATGCTTAGTAGAAATCAAACATGCTAGATTAATGAATTGATCTCAAAGTTTCTTTGAATCAATGAGTTCAATACAGTGTAATCGATCACAAAGTGTATCAATCAATTACAAAGTGTTAGAACAAGCAACAAAACACACTTCTACTTGAAATTTGACAAGTTTCATCGAATTAATTGATTACCAATTTCAGTAATCGATTACATAATCCAGTTCAAGTAGAAGGAAGACTTTGTGTCTCAAGATAATTGATTAGCACATTTAGTAATCGATTAGATTGCGTCTGAAAACTTTAGAAGATCTTTGTGTATCAAAATAATCAATTACCGCATTTGATAATCGATTATTCCAAAACCACAGAAGCTTGAGAAGTTCTTTGTGAAACGAGATAATCGATTATCAAATTCTATAATCAATTTCCACATTTCTAGAAATATAGAACAAAGATGGATATGAACAAATTGATCTATTATCATATTTGATAATCGATAAAAATCAGTTTTAACTGTTAAAATTATAAATATCCTTACTTGTTCTTTCTCTTTAGTGTCTCTTGATGCAATTTTATCTTTAGAAAAGACATTCTAAGAGTCATATAAGGGAATTACTTTGCATTTCTTCAAGAGATTCAAGTTGATCAAGATTCATTCATTCTTCATAATTAGTTGATAATCAAAGGAAGAGATAGAAGATGTTGTGATTTGCACATCAAGTCTATTCAATCCAATTATGGTTTCTTCCTACTTTCTTAATCTTGGTTAGAGTTATCATGGGTTTTCTGAGTTGATAGAGTTTCAAGTCTTGGAATTTCTTGTTGTAGGGTTCAACATGATTTTGGTTTTCTCTTGTAGGGTTCAAGGAAAAAGTATAATTTTAGGAAATTGCATGTGTATAGTATTTATACTTGATTCTCTAATAGTAAAAGTTTTAAGGATTTTAAAACAACTAGATGTAAGTCCTCTTGAGGACTGAACTAGAATATATTTTTTGTGTGAGTCTCTCTTTCTCTAAAATTTAGTTTTTTGAATTTATCTTGATCTTTGAATTGATGTGTGGGATATAAAACTCTATTTTCTAAGGTTTTTGAATATATCGATTTCATGTGTTGTTGATCTTTCTTTAACAAGTTTTTTAGAAAACTTTAATTTGTAAAGGGAATTGGTTTTAATTGAATCTAAGAAATAATTGGTAAAATTTTAAAGAATATATTCAAATCCCTTTTAGATTCTCAATTATTCCAACACAAAGAAATTAAATGAAATATTATTATATGAAATACCATAAAATGTGAGTCGTTGAACCGTCAATAATGTAAGTGACGTTAGGTTACACAAGTAATTGGAAAACTAAAATGCAATAAATGCTTGAAATATCATATCATGTAAAGTTGAGGAGAGAAACTCTTATGCCGTCAAAAACAGTAACAATAATTTATACCAAAAAGGAGTTTATCTCGGCTAACACATGTAAGACACATTCTTTTCTTTTTGTTACGCTACTTAGGTACATTTTTTTATAAGTTGACTTGCTTTTCTCTTTAGCGTGTACCAAATACGAGAGTCAATATATATCAAAATTATACTTGTTTCACAAAAAATGCTACAAACATTCGAAAAGACAAAATGAGAAATAAACGTTGGAAACACACAGTCGATTTTCAAGAAAACATTTTAAGGTTTCAGCTCATAAATAACTTCGTCCAAAGATATAAGAAAGAAAGTTTGTAAGAAAAGTTATAATATTTAGAGAGAGAGACCGCGTATGGTTGTTTCAATTTATGGAGGCTTATATAAAAAAATATTGGACAAATTATGTTAAGAAGATATAGGACGCTTATAATTCTAAGTAAACACATAGTGATGTCTACGTATATTTTATGGACGCTTTCGGTCCTAAAACACTTATGTCTTGCAAAACACATCAAGTAACTAGGACTTCTAAATTTTTAATACCCTTTGTCATTGTCAAAATATTTTTAAAGGTTATGAGTGCAATTGTCCCACAAGACAATTTGTTTACTTAAACATGTTGATAAAAAAAATAATTTATCCCCAGAAAAAAGTGTTGTTCTAATAAGACAACTTTTTTGAAATGAATGTCGAAAATTACCATTTGCTCTCTTCTAATACTAAATACATTTGTCAATGACATAAATACAGACCTTGATCCAATTATAATTTGTAAAAGTTTAGGTAATATGATTTATTGTCACGAGATTATTTATTTTGTAAAAGTTTATAATATTTTTTTTAAGAAAATATTATAAACTATTCTCTTATCCTCATTAATTTTTCTTTTTATAGATCCATCCCTGTGTATATTGCTTTTGACTAGAGAACAGAAAAATAGATGAAAGATATAGACATTGGATTGAATTATCAACGGCTGTGCAAGAAAAGAAGCATCTAAAGCCAAAAATAAAAAGATAAAAAGCTTTAGTAAACTGATATAAAGCACAAAATAATTACGGTACTAGTCCAACAGATCATTATTCTATTTGTGCATGCATGGAATTGCTTAACTCTATAGATGATATCAAGCACAGAATAATTAAGCTTTAATTACTATTTCATCAATCATGGAGTATGAGAAAAGTTTTGTAGGTGAGACACCATTGAAGACTTCTTTGCTAATTTAAGAGATGTATACTCAAGAATTCATGCTTTTTCTAAAATTGGACCGACACGTTTGACTGGAAATTAAATCAGTGAATTAAAATTTGGAAAAAAAAGTGTGTATTATTGAAACTTAAATCTAAATATAATAATGCATTTGATATGGTCTTTTGTGTGTATTTTGAAGGTTAAGAATCTATATAGTATATAATAGCGTGTTATTTTTAATTTTTAGTATTATAAATTATGAAAGTATATTTATATATTATTATTGATTTAACCACAATTCGTTCACAATTGAATTATTAAATCTTGAAATAGTGTTTGGACGAGCTACTCTAATACTCTAATGAGCTCCAATTTTAAAAGTACTGCTATATACTACTAATACAATTTGTCTTTAATTTACATTTTAACAAGGTCTCAACGATTTTGAATGCTATAGTATTTCCCTTTCCCTTATGAATGGTTGCAAATATAAATGCACGAGAAGCTTCAACGTCATGTCTCAACTAATACATCAAGATATGCATGTTATTGTGTGGACGATGTCGCAAGCCGCAACCTAACCTCAATATTGATTTGATCGTTTCGTGTAGTAGCAGGGTACTATGCTTACAATTACAAGTCGAGTAGTGGCATTAGTATTCAATCCACAAACCCAAAAATGAGGCGATTTTACGTAAAGAGGGTAATTTTTTTTATAATTTATGGATTAGGGGTACTTTTTAAATAATTTACGGAAAAGGGGAAAGTCGTAAAATTTTTTACGACTTCTAAATAGGAAGTCGTAAATAATTTTACGACTTTATTTTTTTATTTATTGCGCTAAACTCGGATAATTTTTTACGACTTATGAATACAGTTTATTTTTAATTTACGACTTCAAAGTCGTAAAGTAAAATCGTGCCAACAAATACGACTTCTATTTTTTTAAAAAAAGTCGTAAATTATTATACGACTTCCATTTTTTTAGGAAGTCGTATAATAATTTACGACTTCCATTAAATTTTGCTTTTTTTTTCTCTAAAGTCGTGGCATTATATATGACTCTTACTTTTTTTTATTTGTTTTAGGTTTTTTTAGGATACGTTTTGTTTAATTTTTTTTAATTTATTTTGTTTAGTAAATTTTAATAAAACTATTTTATTTATTATTTAAGAATACACTAATTTTAATATATTTTTTATTTAATATTTTGTATAATTTTATTTATTTTATATTCAATATAAACATTAAAAGAAAATATTTTTTTTTGTTATTTATTTTTGTTTTTTTAATTTTAACTGTTGTTTAGTATTTGAGAAAATAATATGATAATAATTTCTGTTACCAATGACAATATTATCAACATATAAATACAAAATACTTATATTAAAATTACAAAAATTTAAATATATTACATAATACTTAAAAACAAAATTTAAAAGTGGGATGATGTCCCACAACGAGTTCTTCTTGATTTGCGTCGAGGTCTCTCATCTTGTTGCACTGGATTTGTTGGTTGTTGTTGACCTCTTCCTCCTCTTGTTCTAAGACCTCTTCCTCCTCTTGTTCTAGGACGATCACGTCTAATTGTTTGGTGTTGTTGAGCAACATGATCGTCAGCCTCACCACCATCGTCATCATCATCATTGTTCGAATTGTTGTTATCATCTTCCTGCTCATCGTCGTCACCCATGTCTTGTATTTGAGTGGGTAATGTTGGATGATAGCAAGAGGTTGAAGGTGGTAGGTTATATGCAGATTGAGGAGTATTAAAAGTGGTTCCGAACCTTTGTGAGAATCCTTGAAAAACATTTGAGGTCGAAGGAACTTGGAATGAGTATTGAGGCGTATATGATGCGAACCCAAATGGTTGTGAACTTTGTTGACCTTGTTGAGTCATGTATCTAGAAAAGCCCATTGATTGATAAGAAGAACCATGTGGTTCATGATGTTGGAGCCTATATCCAGAAACATGCACTGGAGGTACATTGGGTTGAGCATGTGGTTCATGGTGGTGATGGGCGGGATAGTACTGCAAATTAATATTTTAGAAGTTAGAAATATATTTATCAATAATAATAGTAATAATTGACAAAAATTAGGGTTTTAAAATTTAAACCTCAGAAGATACTCTCCCCTCACGCGATATATATCGTTTAGTTCGACGTATATACCATTGCATGTATTCAGAATTTTCATGCAAGATGCCGTTATCCATTTCACCATGAACAATATAAGCATTCCAATGGTTCTATTTATTTATCCAGTACCGATGTTGATGAGGCCAATAAACATCTGTTCTCCCTCTCATATCTATTTCGTGGAGTTGGTCCAGGTTAGGTGGGTCATCTGGAATATGTTGTCGCATTCCAAATTGTCTCATGACCCTATCTACTGCATGCCATTCCACAATTGCAAAACATATAAGAAGGACTTTTGCACGAGCTATCATAGACACCTCAATGTTATTAATTAATGGCCTTATTTCAGGTGTATCATAAGGTGTCCACAAGAACTGCAATACAAGAGAATCTTGTCACATATGTTTTTACCAGTAGGAAAAATAAACAAAAATTTAACATGAAGGATGAAGAATCGAACCTCATGCAGTTGTAGTCTGTCGAATATCATGCGTATCAATCTGACAGAATTGGTCGAAATGTTAGTTTGACTCATCGGTCGAGACCACCTGCGTGCAAGAGGAAATCCAAGTCCTTCTTGCACTTCTGTATTAGAAAGGGCATGTATATGCGGGGCAACGCATTTGATACGGTCCCACGCCTAGGATTGGAGGAGCAAAAGACATCCGCCTATTTCAGTTTGCAAGGGCTTCACAGCCCGATCTAGTGCTCGGTAAAGGGAAGCTAAGACTGCAGCGCCCCAACTATACTGACTTGCCTCAGTCAAATTTGATAATAGAAGGAGGTACATAAAATGAACACGTGCGCCAGATGTATCTGGCATTAAACAACCGCCTATCAGCATCATGATATGAGCTCTAGCATGTTGTGCAACGACAACATCATCAGCATCATCAGGCAGGAAGTTGTTGAAAATTTTGTCGTAGCCAAGTTAAGTAAATAGTTTTTCCCTTTACATACTTGTTTGGTGGAGTCAATCCAAGTAAGACTTCACAACAGTGACGAACATCTCCAATAATGCCACCAGTTAATGGACGACCGTCGATTTTTAGGCCCAATTGCAATGCCACATCTTGCAACGTTATGGTGGCCTCCCCATGTGGAAAATGAAACGTGTGAGTTTCTATTCTCCAACGTTCCACCAATGCAGTTACCAAATGTTGGTTGATATCAACTTGACCGATAGTCATAATATGACCAAAGCCAGCTTCTGTTATTGCGTTTTTCACACGATTGTCTAATTCATCAAAGTGTCTCATAGCCCAAACAGAATGCAATCTCGGATGAATCATTCTTTCTTCACCTTGCCAAACTAAGCTTGAAATATGATTTTCTTGTAAGCGCAACAAAGACTCATCAATAGGACCACCAGATTGGGTGTTTGCCATTGCTTATGAAGAAGAAGTAGAGTCAAACAAATGAGGTTGGAGAAAATAAGTAAGGTTCGTGAGAATGATGAAGGAGCATTTGTGAATGGAAGAGCAAGTAAATGAAAATAGAAGTAAGGTTCATGAGAATGATGAACGAGGGTTAGTGAATGGAAGAGCAAGTAAATGAAAATAGCAGTAAGCTTCGTGAGAATTATGAAGGAGCAAGCTTCTGAGTTAAGGTGCAAGTGTATGAAAATCACTTTAACATAGTTTATTATAGTAGGCAACTTAAAAAAATGTGGCATTATTGTTGTTCCACGTTCAAACCAAATGAAAAGCAAATGAATAGTCACATACTATTCATTTATTTGTCTTTAGCCATTTAAAATGTCCTAGCTTTTAGTATCTTTCCAATTCACGTGACATGCCTTTCAAAATAAATAAGAACTATTCATGGTCATGCCTTTCAGAAGTAGAATAGTCACATACTATTCATGCTAATGGCTTTCATATTCTTTTGTAAGAATCACGTGGGAAGCTTTTGTTTACTTCTGTTGAATCATTTCTCAACTGAAACTTATTCACATGGCTCCATTATTATTTTCCTTAGACACAGCTTGAATGGTCATCTCATAGTGTAACTTTCACGTGGCTAAACTAATTTCACGAAATGCCATAACCTGCTTTGAACCATTCTTTATATCATGTACAACCTATAATTGAATCTATCACCAAGGCATGCACATGCTACACTCATATAATGTTATGCTATAAGCTGCTCTGAACCATACTTTATATCATGTACAACTTGCTTCAAATCAAATCTATCATAAAGCATGCGCAATAGCCATTTTCTATCAAACTGTAAGTTGGTTTAATAATTATTTGAGCAAGCAAGCTGGCTTTGTCCTTTCTTCCATTATTGTATGGTTCCATTATTTTTTCCACTCCTTCCATTATTTTTTCTTAGCTTAAATGCATATTTGGTGTTCTATTATTTTTTTTATTTTATTTTTGGCATTTTTGGCATTTTTGGCTTGAAGTCGGATTGAATGGCATGACTTCAAAGTTGGATTGAGTGGCATGACTTTAAAGTCGTATATAATGCCACGATTTCTTCAAAAGATAAGATGGAAATGGCCTAAAAAATAAAGGAAGTCATGGAGAATAGCACGACTTTAAAGTCGTGACATACCACACGACTTTAAAGTCGTGTTGTGAATAGTGATTTAGCAAAAAAAATAATTAAACAAAGCATGCTTTAATTAGGGTTTTATGGCTAGGGTTTTAAAATAAAATGAACCAAATACGTTTTGAAAAAATGTGTCTAATATTTAGCCTTTTCAAAAATTGGGAACAATAATATGGTTTTAAAATATTGTAGTAATTAGGGTTTTAAAAATTAGAGTGTAGTAATTAGGATTTTTTCATAAATGGTTTCACCATTAACTAATATTAGTTAAGGTTTTAAAATGTATGATAGTAACTAGGATTTTAAAATAAAATGAACCAAATACATTTTAAAAAATGTGTCTAATAATTAGCCTTTTCAAAAATCGGGAACAATAATATGGTTTTAAAATATTGTAGTAATTAGGGTTTTAAAAATTAAAGTGTAGTAATTAGGGTTTTTTCATAAATGGTTTCACCATTAACTAATATTAGTTAAGGTTTTAAAATGTATGGTAGTAACTAGGGTTTTATTTGTATTTGGGATTAAAAAAATGAGTCTAGTAATTACGGGTTTTAAAAAATACAGTGCACTAATTAAGGTTTTTTAGAAATGGTTTTATCATTAACTACTATTATTTAGGGTTTTAAATATTTTCGTAGTAAGTTGGGTCTTTGGGTCTTCAAAAGTTGGGTTTAAAAAAAAAATGTAGTAATTAAGGATTCAAGAAATGTACATGGAAGTCAAGTGTGTACGATTGACCTTTTGTCATACTTATTTAATTGCAAATCATTTAACTATTCATGTAAATCTTCTTATTTGATTTGATTTGTCATTCATGTTGCTTGATGTTCATTCATCTTTATTATAAAGCCACGTTTGAAGCGATTCAGCGAACACTTGCTATTTCCTCATTTAAGACTTTAACACTTGCTTTGAATTTCTTCCTTACGATTTTCCAGGTATGTTTATAATAATATGCTTCATATTTTATCATCTCATTCTCCTTACCATGTTAACGCCTTCACATGTTGACTAACAAATTACAATCAAATTTTCTTACAGATGGATAGCGAAGAACCAATAGTCAGAGACAATGTTAGCGAATTTAGTGAAGAAGATGAACAGTATTCATTTTACGAAACTGGAGAAGCAAACAATCAAATTGAAAGTCAGTCTTCTTCTTATTTTGAAACTATTAATAGCCAAATTTCAGAAGATAAACAGTACTCAAATCCATTTACGAATAGAGTGGGTGAGAGTATGAATGAACTTTATGAAGGCATGATGTTTGAATCAAAACAAGCAGCTGTGAATGCCATAAAGGAATTTCATTTTGTACATTCATTTAATTTTCATGTTGAAGAAAACAAGAGTGATAGGTATGTTGTTAAGTGTACTGAATATGGTAATGGTTGTCATTGGAGGGCTAGAGCATCGTTCAACAAGTTACGTAGAAGGTGGGTCATGAAAAAAATAATTGGACATCGCACTTGCACAACATCACATTTATCACAAGATCATGTTAGGTTAGACTCATCTGTTATTGCTCATAATATTGTGCACTTAGTAAAAACAAATCCAGGTATCCAAATTAAAACCTTGATTGCCGACGTGATGCAACGGTTTGGTTATAATGTGACCTACAGAAAAGCATGGATAGCTAAACAAAAAGCACTTGAACTTGCATTTGGAAGTTGGGAAGAATTATATAGGCATTTGCCTGTATGGATGACAGCAGTTCAACACTTTGTACCAGGTACAGTTGTTAAATACAAAACATCAATTTCAATGGAAGATGGTGAGGATGGCCCTTCTAAGGTGATTTTGAATCGTGTGTTCTGGGCTTTTAAGCCATGCATTGAAGGCTTTAAATACTGCAAGCCGATTGTGCAAGTAGATGGAACATTTTTAACTGGAAAATGCTGTGGTACTTTATTGATTACCATTGGACAAGATGGTAGTAGAAACATTTTTCCACTTGCTTTTGCAATTGTTGAGAGCGAGAACAAAGAAGCTTGGATGTGGTTCTTGCATCATTTAAGGAGATACGTTACACCCCAACCGAATTTGTGTATTATTTCAGACAGGGGAACAGGTTTGCTAGCAGGTTTGCCACATTGCTTCAAATTTTAACAAACAGTTTAGTAATGTTGACTTAAAAAAAACAAGTCATAAATATGGGTAATCTTCTAAACATTTCATAAATCAAATTCTTACATTATTATGCATTAACCTAATTAATCCTTATTTTTTTTATTCTGCCATAGGATACGAGTTGAGAAAATCTTGGTTTGAGGCAAAGTTAGTCGTAATGCGATATGAGTTTGCACTTGCAGCAGATTGGTTGGACCAGATTCCCAAGAATAAATGGACACAGACATATGATGAAGGAAAACGGTATGGCCACATGACTACCAACCTTGCCGAATGTATGAATTCTATGTTGAAAGGAGCTCGAGCATTGCCTATTACTGCCTTAGTGAATGAAACATTTAATAAAATAAATGATTCATTTGTTAGTAATGGCATGAAAATCATGGCCATGATAGAGGCAGGATATAGGTACTCTGAAGAGGTAGCTGTCATGTTGCAAGAAAATCGACACATTGCAACCTCACATTATGTGAGGATGTACGTTCGAGAAACGGTGGAGTTTGAGGTTCAAGAAATTGCAAACACGCGACTTGGGCGACGAGCAATGGCATGCACTGTCAAATTGAACGAATGGTCATGTGATTGTGGACAATTTCAGGCCATTCGAATTCCTTGCTTGCACGCAATTGCAGCGTGCGCTTCTTGCAATTTAAATTACGATGACTTTGTTGACCCTGTATATAAGTTGGAAAACATTTACAAAGTTTATCAACATCACTTTCACTCCCTTGGAAGCGAAGACCAATGGCCTCAATATGTAGGTCCATATTTTATGCCTTATTCTTCAAAACGACGTCAGATATCGGGAAGGCCAGCCACTACTCGTATACATAATGAAATGGACGAACCAATTCCAAATAGGCCTAAGAAATGTTCATTATGTAGAACTGAAGGACATAATCGTAGTAACTGTCCATACAAGGAAGTCAACGGTTAATATTATCTATAGTTTATATATTTAATTTCATTTGTATTATTCATTTCTAATATTGTTTTAATTTTAACAATCATTTTATTACTAAATTATATTATGTTCATAATATTGTCATAATTGTTAACAAAAATCATTAAGATATTATTGTGTCAAATATTAAATTTTGTTAACAATAATTGAATATTATTATCAAAATTTTAATTTAATTCTTTTCAAATACAAATGTTAACATAAAAATGCATATATTATAAAATATATCAAATAAAATCATATAATACCTTAATTAAACATATATTAATTCGTAAATTTCTGAATTATAAAATAACATAATTTTTATAATAAAAATAAAAACAACAATTAAAATGAAAAAAAATAAATAACAAAACAAAATAATCTTTTATTTTAATGTTTATATTCAATACAAAATAAAAAAAATATATAAAATATTAAATCAAACGTAAAAATAAAAAATAATTTTACGACTAAATAAAATAAATTTACTAGACAAAATAAATTAAAACAATTAAACAAAACGTACCCTAAAAAACCTAAAACAAATAAAAAAAAGCAAGAGTCATGTGTAATGCCACGACTTTAGAAAAAAATTTATTGGAAGTCGTAAATTATTATACAACTTCCTTAAAAAAAATGGAAGTCGTATAATAATTTACGACTTCTTTAAAATAAAAAATTAGAAATCGTATTTGTTGGCACGATTTTACTTTACGACTTTGAAGTCGTAAATTAAAAATAAATTGCATTCAGAAGTCGTAAAAAATTATCCGACTTTAACACAATAAAATTAAAAAAATAAAGTCGTAAAATTATTTACGACTTCCTATTTAGAAGTCAGTAAAAAATTTTACGACTTATCCCTTTTTTGTAAATTATTTAAAAAGTACCCCTAATCCGTAAATTATAAAAAAAAAATATCTCCTTTACGTAAAATCGCCCAAAAATGATCAAACAAAAACAGTGAAAGAGAAAGTGAATGTATGACCAACTCTGGTTGTGCATGTTTTTTTGGCATCCGTTGCACAAGTTAGTAACAAAATGAAGTATGTAAAAAAAAAAAAAACTACACTTTTTCTTTTGTGTTTAATTTACGATGAATCATTGGATTTAATGTTAAAATTTATGCATAATAAGTTGGACTGAAAATTAAATATGCTCGGATCAATATGCATTAACGATTCCGTGACATGCTTTGAACTTTCAACTTTCAAGACACAGATCATCCTAAAATAATAAAATAGTGTGGAATGCACCACAATATTAATGGAACTTTATGCGAATGGAATGCACCACATGCATACAAATTTAATGCTACGAGAGTACAAACATGCACCTTGAAGTATTTTTCGTTGTATCTGATCAATTTGATTAATTAGCTTAACCAAAATATTGATACGACAGTCTTAAGGTAGGCCAAAAATAGTGTATAGTCCAATATTATACGCTCGTCCAACAAACAATAGGAGCACAAAGTAAAAGAATTTAAGTTTGTTTAACGAAATTGATTCTTATGGAGGCAAAATTTTCACAGCCAAGTGATAGACTTCAAAATTAAATTAGAATGCAGGTCTCCACAACTCTACCAGCTAGATAGAAAATAACAAATAAATATAAAAATATATAGTAAATAGATATATTTCTCTATCCATGCAGTCATGCACACATGTGTACAAAATATATATTAAAAAAAAAAAAAACAAGATATCCTCGAATCCTTTGCTTTATCTATCCTGTTGAGCACTTGTCTGTGTCCTAAATCTAAAAGCTCGCCAGTTACAATGTTCGTTGCAGTCGATTTCATATATATATAAATTGTTGTTATGAACTCTATCTTGTGGATATGGTTAACGCCTTAACTTGTTTGAACAAAACAATATTGATATACTATAGCATTCAAAACAATATTGACCATACTAGTAACATTATTTCTACAATAACTTTCATAACATTTTTTAAGCATACACCCATTGTTTCTATATTATTCTCCATTACATCATTTATTTCTTCCCCTTCTTTATAGGAATGAAAATAGGTTTGTCGCACTAGTTATGAGTCTATGTTAAGTGAATTCTATTTGTTAACTAAATTAATAAGTATGGTCAAACCTTTTTTAAAAGTTAATCTAGTTATAAAAAAGTTATTCAATTACTTTATCTCATTATAATTATCGTGTAAGAAAAAAAAATATATCAAAATTTAACTTTTTAATATAATATTATTTATTTTTTTTTTACTTATATCCATTATAATATTAACGATGAACAATTTTTTATAATAAATTAATTATGATATAAGATTAATTTTATAAAATTATTATATTTTTTTATCTATTTATTGATTTTTTATTAGTGTAAAATAACTAAGACAACAATTATATTGAAATGGACGAAGTGTTCTTTATTTATTTATTAAATTAATGGTAGTCCATTCACAGCCTGGCACCAAAATTAAATGAATAACTTAGGTTAAATTGGAATATACAATTATATAATATTCACTACAAAACTAATTCTTGGATGATTTATTTATTATTTACTGTGTAATCTGTGCATTCATTTTTCCTAAGTTTTTTCAAAGGAAATTTTTCCTAACCCTATGCTTGGAATGCGGGGAAAGAGAGTGGAGATGAAAGAAAAAAATTGAAATTTAAATTAGAATTAATTAAGGAAAATGAAAAAAAAATTGTTTCTATAATTTTTTTTTTCTTTTTTCTTTTCACCTTCTCTTAATTGAAACAAAAGAAAATATATCATTATTAGTGTTTTTTTTTTCTATTTTTTTCCTTCCTACCAAATATACAGTAAGTTAATCAAACAAACATATAATCGAAGATATAGTAGTATTTTTTTTGAATAATTAAAGATATATTTAACTACAATTAATGTTTCAGCTTACTCTTGAATTTCTTTTGGCCAAACTTTATGTTAGCATATATACGTTTTAAGTATTTGTTGAGACAATACTCTCAGTCCCATAACCTTTTTTTTTTAAATCTAAAAGGACTCCCCCTCCCTCCAATATATACATCCAATATTTTAAGAAACAATTCAGCACTTTTAGAATAAAGTAACTGGAATGAAGTTGTTATTTGCGTATAACATTAATTAAATTAAAGCAATTAAGTAGTATATGCCTTTACCTTGTAGCTAGGTCAATAAAGTAATATGAATTAATCTCCATTGCACTAACCTTGTTGGAGTATTATTTATGAAGAGATCATCAGTAATTAATGTTCAATGCATACCATGAGTAAGACCATCTTTAATGGTGGATCTTGGCATATATTCTTATGTGGAAGAAGAATTCTTTGAAGAACTCCCACTATAACTGAATGAAATTTCTCCACGGTGGAAGAATCGTTGTTTCTCAAGAATCCTAAAGGAAGCCAAGCGTCTATAATAAAATGATATTTAACTAAATTATGAGGAAAAATTACTCAACTATTACACAACATAGATTGAAGGAGATGAAAAGAGGGATCAATACGTTTTCAACCCAGAGTCAAAGCATAAATTTCACAACAATATTGCCCATCCCAAGAACAAATTACAAAAGAAAATAAAAATCAAGTGATAATTTTTTTAAAACAAAAATCAAACTTAACAAGTCTGGAAGAATCACTCCCAATAATCGAAATGTCGTTCATCGCCGTAACCTTGTGCGGATCTCCTTCCATGTTCATGATGAGGATCTGAACAAGAAGGTGGATGTTGCTCTTTCAAAACTAAGAATCGTTATTTTGAAGATCAGGAAAGTACTGCAAAACCTCTTTAAATTAAATATGGATCAAGATTTGTAATTTATAATTTATGTAAATTGAAGATTAAGATCGTTTTTATATATTATATATTTTGTAATTCATATATATAACTTACGTGTAATTAACTATTTATATATACTACACCACGCTTAAGCGCTAAAACTGCAAATAGAATAGAGTTTCAATTTTTGTTTAATTTACACTTTTTGAAGTCTTATTTAAAGTTGAACACTAATAACTTGATTTGAGGAACTAATCACATAATTCAAAGCTGGAACTCATGCAACCTAACCTGGCAACTTCCTTCAGTTGTTGAAATCTACAATATCACCCTCATACTTTAGTAAGAAATACTAATAAACACCAAAAGTTTGTTGGGTTAAATTTTGAAGGGAAAAATATTTTCGATCAAACCAATAAGTTTTTTAAAATTGGGCATAGATTCAAATAAAAATTTCTTATTTAGATTTTAAGGACTTTTGTTGTGTAAACTAAAATTTAAACTTTTCATTATACAAACAACAAATTTGTCTAAATTTTAATAGCCTTTTGTTTTCTTAGAAATGTATCACGTATAAAACAAAATAGCTTAAAATCTTCTAAGCCTGTGTGTGGTTGTGCTTGGGTAGGTCGTGTCTTTGGAAGAAATCACATCAAATTTATAAAATGACGCAGAAGCAACTATAGATAGCTTTAGGAAAGACGCACGTCTCCTACAATCAGACGCCAATGCAAACACACAATAAGAATCCACTATAAGTTAAACCCTAAACACTACTAAATTATAGTAAAATATACAAGTATAATTAGTTTGATTTGATTTGGTTTCATAAATATGAACGAAAAAATTAATCAAAACCATTTGATTTCATTAAAAGACACATGAAATTAAGCCTAAATCAATATGGAGTCCAATTGT
>PYAF01003299.1:973444-1038094 GCA_007407185.1 Glycine tomentella
ACCCGATGAGATATACTTTAATTTAATGTTAGAGAAAAATAAAAATGCTGAATGGCTGTTATGTTAACAATTTTTAGTGTAACACCTTGGTTATGTTAAGTCTATGTTAAAACTAATTGTTAAACTAACTCAAAAGTATAAAATAAAAATAAAAAATTATAATTTATTTAAAATAATAATTAAAAAATGAATAAATATATTGATGATTAAAATAGAAAAAAATATATAGAAAGTTTGAAAATAGTATTTTAAATCATGATATTTTAAGTATCGTTTTAAAAGATACTAAAGTTATTAACAAAAATTATTTATCAAAAAATTATTTATCAAATAATCAAATATTTTTTTTTAGATAGTCAAATAATTTTTTTTAACTAATAAAAAAAATTTGAAACGTGTTACAAAGATATCGCTTATCATTATAGTAGTACAACCGTAAAAGTTCTTTAAAAAACAATTCTCAAAAGGTAAATGACTAAGCCTTGAGTTAGGAGTGTATAAGTGAAAAGAAAATATAACTGAAAAACAAAGTGATAAATTATAATTATGAGATAAATAGTGAGAAGAGACATAAAAAATGGAATAAAAATGAGATAAAACAAAATAGTGATATAATAATAGACTCTTTTAAAAAAATTAAAAAATATATAAAACATGTTTTAATTTATACTAATCATATTTTACTATGGGGATTAAAGATGGTATTAGTGGTAATGATAATCCAAAATGGGAGTAAGGGTGTGGGGGGTTCTGTACTTTGTTCCTGCAAGACTGTAATCTGTGCATGACCCGACAAGCAAAAACACTGTACGATTTTGCCGCGTGAATACCCACCCACTCCCATTCTTTCTTTCTTTCTTTCTTTTTTTGTTCTTCTCGCTTTTCACACCGCACTAACCAACACTACACTTATACGAGAATCGAATGGGATTGGATCATTCATCATTCAAGTATTATTTGTTTTAACACCTTTTCTTTTATTATTTCTTCTACAGACACAAATGCCAAACATCAATCGATCTTCCCAGTCCTTCACTAACAAATCACTGTCACTCACTCACTCACTCATTCACTTAAGATCATCAATCTCTCTTTGAATATTTATGAATTTCTTAGCCAGCGGAATAAATGTGTCCAAAACGGGAACAAACATGGTTGGTGGGGACTTTGAGATGTTAATACGAGCCAGGAATTAAAAGCTGATCAAAAGGAGTAAATGCAGGAAATCATGACATAAACCAAGAATTAACGAATACAAAGCAAGCTTAATCACCCTTGCATTTGCATCATTGCATGTCTTACACGTTGAATAATTTAACTTATTAAACCTAAAAATGGCCTAATATCTTGTGTGCGAATCTTAAGCATCCATCACATATGATTATACAATGCAAAAACACTATCATTTAATCAACTTCGTTACCTTGTCTTTATTCGGTCTCGATCTCTTTACAGACAAACTAATCACCGAGAATTGATTCGCAATTAATGTACAATAATAGTACATGTTAACCTAATCATGAACTTTAATCATCATCCCTTGCCAACACTAGAAATTAAAATTAAGGAAAGGGAAAAGCCCTAGCTTGATCTCCATTAATTAAATTTCAAATTACATTTTTTTCCCACTGAACGGAAAGAACGAGAGAAAGAATTATACTATTATAACAATTGGCGAAATTAGGGTTTCTTACCTAGAGTGCTCTTGTTATTGTGCATCCAAACTTTGAGAACGTTTCGCTTGACATTGGTCTCAGCACAGAACTGTTCCACAGCAGATTCATCGTGCTTCTGGATTCTCCACCCTAGTTGTTCCGCAAATGCGAGCATCTTATCCTTTTGTTCCTGCGTGAACTTCGTTCGAAAGCGTTTTTTGGATCCACCGCCGCCGCCACCGCCACCTCCGCCGCCGCTGCTGCTAGGGTTTGACATGTCTTCTTCTTCGCGGCTTAGGCCGCCGCCGGAGACGGTGGCCGGGAGGGCGAGGGGGCGATGCTGTGACATCGGAGGTGTGAAGTGGTGGTAGAGGTAGCCAGCGGCGGCGGGGTGCTGCGGGACGTCGTGGTGGTAGTACGGGGAGAATTGGTGGTGATGGTGCATCGGCGGCGGCGGAGGCTGGGCGCGGTGGTGGAAAGAGGTAATCTCGCCATCGATTTCCTTGCGATGGAAATTCCGGTGACAGTTGCAGGCAGCGCAGATGACGGCCTCCAGCGTGCCGTCCTCTCCAGACGCCATGAACTCGCAGCAGCCGTCGACGGCGTGGCCTCCGAAGCTCACGGCGTGGTTCTTCTGGCATTCTCGGTACCGCACCGCAGCGCCGAACTCGCTCTTCCGCCCCTCGTCGCTGCCAACTTTCGTCCTCGCCGCGGAGTTCCCTAGCGAGTCGTAACTCGACGGCGCAGCCACCGCTGCCGGCTCCGGCATCCCCATTTCCTCCTCCTCATGCTCCTCTTGCTCGTCGAATTCCATATCGCTCTCCACTTTCCCTCCCTAAAAAAAAAAAAAAAAAAAAACAATATTCTCCTCTTTTAGCTAGGGTTTTGAAAATGACTGGAGGTTGAAGTAACGAAGCAATGGAGTTGAAGATTTATTCAATTATTCTACATATGAGGTGAGGCAAGGGAGTTTGAGTTTCACCATGATAGAATATAGATCATAATAACTAAGCTAAGTAAGATTGTGTTTGTGTTGGGTATATATTTATATTGAATTTAATGTAATATATTTAATATATATTAGTAATAGTAATTATTATTATTATTTAATAAAATAATGTTATTATTGTAGTTTGAAGATAAGAGATGGGAAGAGGATGTGGTCATCAATAACTGGTGTGAAGAAAAGAGCTGTTTCACTCAGAAAAAAAAAAAAACATTTCAAATACTTGCCATTACATAATTAACACCTGTACCATTCTTGTTCAGACATTTACTTTTTTACTTTAACAGACCATAACCCATTTCTGTACCCTTTTTTCCCACCTGTGTCTTTTCTTATTGCAAAATGCAAGCCACTTACATTGTTGTTAATAATAAAAAAATTGAATGGAGATTAGAGAAAAGGAATATTAAATTATGGGTAGTATATTTAGCAAGGGTGATGGAGAAAAGGGAAATTAGATATAAAGATGATGATGATTAGTTGAGTGGGAGAATATGGTTGGTGGGAAAAGGGAAAAGGGAGAGGGGTGTCTGTGGAAGAAGGAGGACAAGTGAATGTGGTTGAAGAATTTGGGAGCAGAAAATATGGAACCATAAAAATAAAAATAAAAATAAAACTTAGGACACGGACTTCACATCGGACGAATTAATCTGTCTGCATTTATGGGAGCTGCCTACGTGCCCTCCTTTTCCGACAGGACGTGACGCCACTCTCCAAAAATTTTATTATTAAGATTCTTTATTATGTGTTAGCGTTAACCTCACTTGTGTTCTGTTCTGTCTGCTTGCTTTGCAACGGTGAGGTTATAACTTATAACTACGCGGTTCATATATATGGTTACATTCAATCCATCATAATTCATAGCTTTTCCCAAAGTCAGACCTCTCCAGCCATTTTCTTATCCATCTCCATAAAATGATAAAAACATATTCAATTGATTTTCCCATAAAAACTTGTATGGTGTCTTAATTCATTATTCAGAAATTCAAAACTATTAAAACAGTTACGTAAAATCTTCTGTGTATTTATATGTATGAGAATTGTGAATTTATATGTGTAAGAATTATTTATTTAACCAGAAGTTAAATCTATGTTTAATTTTCATTATATCTAAAAATCTTTAACACATTGACAATCAAGTACTGCAATTAAGATTAGTCTATGATTTAATGGACTAAACAGTGTAGTAAAAATCAATTCAGACCGATCGGTCAGACTGGTTGGACTGGAATCCGGTGATCAAATTAGGACGATCCTGTGTTTGGACTAAAAATGTAATTAATCTGGTTGGTTCAGTCAAACCCACCCGAGTTTCTGGTTGGACCGGAACCCGGTGGCCAAATTGGGACGATCTCGTGTTTGGACCGAAAATGCAATTAACCTGGATTGGTCAGGTCAAACCTAGTCGGGTTTCAGGTTGGACCGATCTAACTTGACATGGTTCTCATTTTTTTTAAAAAAAAAATTAAAAAAATTGATTTTTTTATAAAAAATTTAGATTTTGGAGTATAGATAAATTTTTCTTACTCAAATAATATTTGTCATATACTTATATATAATAGATACATATATAATTTTGAATTTGTAATATATACTAGGTCAATTACTGACTCACCAACTAGTTGAATTACTTATTCACTGACTCACTACTTTGACCAAGTCAATGACTAGACTGGGTTTCATAGTTACGACAATAAGAGAATCTTTTACTTAAGAAAAAAAATCATTATTACGAAAAATGTGTGTATGTATTTGAAGAAATCCAAGCATTATGTATCCATACGATTTTATTAGTATGTTTTTTTTTAAGTTTTTAAATAAATTCGTGAGTACGTATCAAGTATTATATATAATTTAATTTTTGGGTAAAATTAAAACTTTGATTATTTTGAATTTATTTTAAGCTCTTTAGTATTGAATTTTTTTATTTTTTTATTCACTTTCCTTCTTTGATTTATTATTTCATTTGAACGTTTTTCACAGGATCACCTCGTTGGCTTTATCTATCAACTTCATGAGAGGTTAATTGTTAATTGAGTTCAAATTGATAGTCCACTTTAACTGAACTCTATCATTTTGATTAGGTATGTCACCCTTTTTTTTTTCCACTTCTCACAATTGGCGCTTTCATGTCCACTCAACCTCGGTATAATCACCATTAATATGTTATCCAAAATCATGAGGTTCAAGAGGATGCATGGTGGTTCTGGATTAGGTGACAGCAATTCTATTTCGGCACAAATGAAGGAAGCATGTTTTTAGAATAAGGGAGGGTTTGTTGATTGTAGTCTATGGTATTTCTGGAATACACGTTTCAATTGTTCATGGCTTGAATTAGGGAAAAGACGATCACAGTGAATGTAAGTGATTAATTAAAAGCTTATCCCCTATTCTTTCTCTTGTTTTTCAAAATTTCCTCAAATAACATCTGTTCCATTGCCTTCCGTGGTAATGGAAGAAAAACAAAGGAAAGTCTTGCAAAAGGTAACGAAGAAAAATGTGGAAAAAGAAACCTAATATTCAAATTGGAAAGAATTAAGAAATAGAAATGTGCAAAATTCCAATGTGCGATCTTATGAACGGGACAAAATGTGGCGGGGATCCACCGGATGGCAGCGGCGACGGAAATAATACTCAACCAGTGTCTTTTCGGGATCTTGTCATGAAGAACAAAGTGAAGGCTCCTCCTTGTGCAAAATTAGATTTAATCAAACAGGACTTGGCAAAGATTGACTATGAGAATGTCAATCCTCTGCGTCCCATGGTCTACATAGACGGAATAGTCTTTGAAGGACTGTGCGAGCCATGACGAGATGCATTGGTCGTCAAGCTATTGGGAAAGAGCTTGGGGTACAATTTTATGCGAGAAAAATTACAAAGATTGTGGAAGCTGAATGCTGGCTTTGAGATGCTAGATATTGGGAATGGTTTCTTCATGGTGAAATTTGATATTGAAGAGGATAGAACTAAGGTCATCCAAGAGGGTCCATGGATGATTTTTGATCTTTACCTTATTGTTAGGACTTGGTCAGCAGATTTCATCTCTCCAGAGGCAAAGATCGATACAACTATGGTATGGATACGCTTTCCCGGTCTTAATCTCTTTTATTATGATCTAAGTATCCTTTTGGCCATGGCAGAAGAAGTAGGTTAACCAATTAAAGTTGATACAAATACCAAAGACGTAAGGAGAGAACGCTTTGCTAGGGTATGTGTGTAAGTGGATCTCACTAAGCCAGTTGTGGGACAAGTTTGGATGAAGAACTACTGGTACAAGGTTGAATACGATGGCCTTCATCACTTATGTGCCTTTTGTGGATGTTATGGTCATCTATCTCGTGATTGCACAACTCACCCACAACAAGCGAAGATGAGTAAGCCCAAAACTCTAGTAGATGTCACCTCCATGAGAGGAGCGAAGCATGACTTAGGTTTCAATAACGAAGGAGGTATGGCGGCGGTAGACATAGTCACAAGGAGGATGGAAGAGATGCACTTAATGTACGGGATAATGATGCAATCATAGCCAATAATGACCATTCAGTTGGTAATGATTTGCAAAATAACGAAAACCAAGAGCCATTATATGGGGAGTGAATAATAGTGCGTCGCAAACCAACGAATAAAGGCGCAATAGGCCAAAAGAATCAACAACACAAGTCTCAGGATAATTCCTTTATGAAGAGAGAGAAGAATATGCAATCTTATCCTTTTAATAAGATAGGCCCAATACAACAAGCAAACACGTGCCAAGAACAAGCGACCACGACAGAGTTCAAATCCGAGTGAAGCGGGTGTGGCTCAGATGATGAAGAATGTTATTCCTTTGGCCAAAGAAAGATAAAAAAAATAATATTAAACCTTTGACACTAATATGTCATTTGTTATTCCAATGAAGTTCTAGGTGGAAATTTTCACCTTTCCAGATCCATTCTCCTGTCTAATATGGCATTTGTTAGTGTGCTTATATATTTTGAAACAAAGGTGGCCATTTTACTTGGAGAAAAAAATTCATAATGGAGTACACTGTAGAAAGAAGCTGGACAAATACTTAGCTAATCCAGAATGGCGTTTGTTGATTCTTCATTCGATGGTAGAACTCCTGGCTCTGAATAATATAGACCATAACCCAATCCTTGTTAATTTCCTGAAATCTCCCAGCCAACGCACAAAGGCATTTCACTTCCAAGCTGCATGGATGAACCACCCAGATTACCCTCCCTTCATTGATCACGTTTGGCGGGGTACCCCTGGCAATGCCATTTGCAAATTAGACGAGGTGAGGGACCAATCCATTCTCTTTAATAAAACAACCTTTGGAAACATTTTCAGGAAAAAGCGACAACTAAAAGCTAGAATCAGAGGGATTCATCGTCAACTGGATCATACTGTCACCTCGGACCTTACCCGACAGGAAAGGACGCTTCAAGATGAATATCAGTCGGTGCTAGCCCATGAAGAAATGCTTTGGTTTTAAAAATCCAGGGAGAAATGGATAAAATTTGGGAACAAAAACACCAAATTTTTTCACACTCAAACCGTCATTAGAAGAAAAAGGAATAAGATCGTTCATTGATGATATCTAGTGCTCTGATTTAGGAACCTTGGTTAAAGAAGCCCTCTTTTTTTTAAGTACCTCTTCCAATCCAACGATGCATGTGCTCCTCATAGCTTGTTACTAAATTATATTCCTCATATTAATGATGAGTTGGTGGCCAATCTCATTAAACCAATTAGCTTTGATGAGGTGAGTGAAGCGATCTCTATGAGCCCTTACAAAGCTCCAAAGCTAGACAGATTCCAACCTATATTCTATAGGTTTTCTTGGCATAGTTGGCAGTGAGGTCTATGAGCTGGTGTCCCAGGCTTTCAATACAGGTATTATCCCTCCCAAGCTGATGGATACTTTGATAGCCCCTATTCTCAAGTCTGACATCCCATATCCATTCAAAAAATTTAGACCCATCAGCTTGTGTAATATGCTTTTCAAATTTATTTCTAAAGTGCTAGTACATAGAATTAGACCACATTCGGATAAAGTCATTGGTCCTTGCCAGAGCAGCTTCATAGCAAACATAGGAACAACTGATAATGCTATGATAGCTCAGGAGGTTGTGCATGCGATGCACAAAAAAGGGAAAAACTGGTCTTTTTGTGTTCTAAGCTAGACTTTGAGAAAACTTATGACCAGGTTAACTGGGACTTTTGGAGGCTCACCTTAACTGAGTTTGGATTTCCATATGAGACTATTCAGCTCATCATGAATTGCACTATGTCCATGAACTTGTCCTTGAAGCGGAATTATTCAATTCTTGAAAGCTTCGCTCCAACACGTGGTCTTTGACAAGGTGACCCACTTTCGCCTTATCTCTTTTTGATTTGCATGAAAAAGTTGGCAATTCTTATTCAGTCCAAAGTTAGTGACGAAGCTTGCATGGGAACCAATTAAGATTTCTAGAAATGGCCCTGGTATCTCCCATTTTTTCTTCGCGCGGATGATTGTTTACTTTTTGTGAAAGTTAAAGTGGTGAGAGATGTGTTGCAACAGTTTTGTTTAGCCTCAGGTCTCAAGGTAGAGTCTTAAAAAATCTCAATTTCTAGCATCAAAGAATGTGTCTAATCGAAAAATTGCTAGGTTCTCTTCTACAATTGATTTTCAACGCACCACCAATATTGGAATATACTTTGGCTTCCCGTTATCAGTTGGTTGAACCAAGAAAGAGGACTTTGATGATAAGATAAATAACAAGTTTGATGGGTGGAAGAGCAAGCTGCTTAATTAGTCGAGCAGGAAGGGTAACACTAGCTAAGTCTGTGTTGGCCGCCATACCTGCATACACAATGTAGAATTATTGGCTGCTGGAGGGCATCTGTGATACCGTTGATGCTAAAGTACGAAGCTTCATATGGCATAAACCTTCATGTCATTGGGTAAAGTGGGACATCATAACCAAACCCAAACACAAAGGACGGTTAGGAGTTCGTTCTTCTCGAGATGTTAACGTGGCATGCTTGGGAAAATATGCTTCATGAGGCAGATAAACCGTGGGTTGCCATTCTCAAGGACAGATACATCCCCAACCAGTCCATATTGGGTGCAAAAAACATCCCAGGTTCTTCCTACACTTGGAATTCTATTTTAAAATCCTTTGAAGTCCTAAGGAAGGGGTTCTATTTATAGAGTAGGAAACGAAGATGTCTCGTTTTATGATCCCATTCTAGAAGATGTTCAAGACGACATTTGGAGATGGGAGTTGTTGTCCAGTCCAATAAGAGACGAGGTGAAAACGAAATTGAAGCATATTGTTTTGGATTCAAGTGTGCAAGATGATATCATTTGGGGACCGTCAACCACTGGAATTTATTCTGCAACTTCTGCATATAAGTGGATCTCTCTATAGCCGAGTACGTGTTCATTCTACCTCAATAGTGACCTGGTCCTGGATATGGAAATTGAAACTAGCTACCAGAAAACACCATACACTTTTTTTGGCTTGCCTATCATGGCAAGCTACCTACTAACCAATACCGTCATTGGTGGTATTTTTCTATTGATTTGTCTTGTTGCATGTGTGGTGCTCTAGTGGAAGACTCTCTTCATGCCCTTCGTGATTGCACTCACAGTAAAAGAGTGTGGAAGCGTCTCAACTTCACTCAAAAACCAGACTTTAATCACGAAAATTTCTCGGAGTGGTTACGGATATTTGCTACCCAGCAGGATGAGTAACTCTTAGCTTCAACTTGTTGGCCGTTGTGGAAGTCTCGTAACAATAGCATCTTCAACGACAAGGATTAGTCATCGTGGTACATTGTTAACCAAGCTCACAATACAGTGCAGCTATTCAATCAGTCAACCTCTCCAACAAATTAATGTCATCGAGTTATTATGTCATGTAAGACCCCTGTTCCAAGATAAGTTAAGGTGATAGTAAGAAATGTAGGAATGAAAATAAAACTTAGCAGATAAATGGAAGGCATGATTATGTTGCAAAGGAAGTTTCACTATTTAATACTATAGTATTAAATAATGTTTAAATAAAAATAAAAAATTTAATAAGTTCCTTTTTGTTTTTATTTTTAATTTTATGTTAGTATTTATATATATATATATATATATATATATATATATATATATATTATTGCGAAGTTATAAATGGAAGGCATGATTATGTTGCAAGGAAGTTTCACTATTTAATACTATAATAACAGAATAAAATTGTGTCTCTTATCCATGAATTCGTTATTGTATTATGAACAAGTAAATTTATATTACATTGCATTATATTATGTTATATTATATGTCAAATTCAAATCAATGACTTCATAAATTAATATTAAGCACACTATATATTCTGACACTTACAATTTTTTAAATTTATATCTTTTTAATAATAATTTTAAAATCATAAAAAATTTAAATAATCGAAACATAATTGCAACATATCTATTAGTAAAAAAACAATTTAGATGCAATTTATTGATTATAGTTTGTCTATTTAACTTATTAGGTGTAAAATCAATGTTTATAAATTAGTAAATTTTTAATCCGAAAATGTTCTAACATAGACCGCAAAGCTTTATCCATTTATAATAGAATACATCAGTACTGGTAATCTAACTATTTTTCTTTCTCTCAAACCGAAGCCAAAGCACATGGTGCCCTAACCACCTATCCCAGTTAAATTGTTTCATTGTACATGATAAGCTTTTTAAGAAAAAAAACTTCAGGTGCAAATATAACTTTAGAATGGAATTTTAGCTTATGGAAAACTTAAAAGCATTTTACATTTTTGTATCTTCCTCCTATAAATACTTATGGAAAGGTTTGTCCAAATATAACCTTAGAATGAATTTTTCTTCTATATAGAGTTCATTTAAAAATTTATATTCAAGCAAATATTTTTTGAATTAATAAACTTGAACGGGGCTATGATTTTATATTTTTACAAGGAAAATTATTTTTGTTTTATGCTTTTGTCTATCTTAGAAGTATCGGAGAACCCCCAGAGTTCGTTTGATTTTCTTAAAAGGAATGAACAATTGGAATGGCTTTCTTGGACCATACCTGCTGGTTGAGATCACTCATGGTGTATTTGATTTTCTGTTTAGAATAGCTTTTGGACAAAAGCTGTAACGTATAAGAAATAAGCTTTTGCTGAAATCATTCTAAATTCTTTTTTTTTTTCTTTCAATGAAAAACAAACAAGCACGGACAAGTATTGAAAATCACAAAGTATAAGAATTAATTCGATTGTCTAAATGAAACTTCTAAAAAAACTAAAAATAATCATTAATGTTATTTTAAAATCCTTGGAGTTGTGTATATGTAAAAGTTTAAATTTATTAAGATTCAAATGTAATTTGATTATCACCTTAGTACAAGAATTAACTAACACAAGTTAGTTCTTGGCTTATATCCCGAGGTATTAATGGTTGTTCTCGCCTAGATTAAGAACACTCATGTTCACTAAAAAAGAAAGAAATTAACACATAATTATACCATTTTAATAAATAGCCTTGAGTTCAAATTCTAAATATATAATTTTGTTAAATATTAAAAAAAAGTTTTATCCATTATAATAGTTTCTGTGTGCGACTCAAATAGATTTACCTTGAATAGAAAAGACATGTAGGCTAAAATAAATACTTATTTAGCTTTTAGTTTTTTCAAACAAATTAACTTTATCTTTATTAACGTTCATTTATCTGATGTAATTAAGGGTAAGAAAATAAAAACTACTACAAAAAAAAAAAAAAACGAGTCCTATTCATTTTTAAAATGTCATAAACTTAAAAGTTATTTTTACATTATCAGTTATTTTATATTTATCTAATATCAATGATTCTAAAGTCAGCATTAAGTATGTGTCTTATTAGTTTATAAGCAATAGCTGTATGTACTGGTTGTTTTTTTTTTTTTTAATTATTTTTTCTTTTTAATCGCAACAACAATAGTAGCGATACAACCAAACAGTAGAGAACTTGAGGACCAATATTATGAGGTGGTACCTGATATTAAACCTATGGAGTGGATGAAAATAACCCAAATAATTTTTCGATGAGATTTTGACTCCTTTTATAGGTGTAAATTATTACCAAAGGAAAAAAAAAACCAGTTTAAAGTATATTTTCTTTTTACATGAAATTATTACCAAAGGAAAAGAAAAAGGAATAAATGTCTCTTCTTTTTAAATGGAGGTTTTAGAATTAGAAGATAGTGTTTCACTTTAAAAGTAAAACATCTATAAACATATCTCACATGTATTATTTTTTTTTAAAGAATAATAATTCAAATATACAATCTCTTAAATATGAGTCTCTCATGTGCATCACTTATCCAATCTATTTGTACAAGTTGACTGTTTAACTTTAAACCTGAGAACTCTGATATGATGTTGATTAATAATCTCCTATACTATAGTAATAACATTATGATTAGGTAATAAGATTGTGAATAATAAATGGGTTTGAGCTCCCCATCCCATGTGATTCTCTTGGTGTACCTCAGAAGAACAGTGGCAGGGTGCAGGGTTTTTATGATTCCTGACCGTAGTCATGTCACTATCATGTCAATGGGACGGAAACCACATTTCACGTCCATTTTCCTGATAAAGAGACACTTACCAACAAAGTAAAGTAAATTAATTCTCCTACTTACCCACCCTTCCTAATTCCTTCACATTCTACTTTTCTTAGTTCTTATTATTTTTCTTTACCTTCATCTCTAGTTACGGCCTCATTAGTAGGAAAAGATTATATAAATTTTTCTTACCACGTGTATTTTTTCTCATTGATAGGAAAAGATTATATAAATTATACATCACTTATATGCATAATTTACATCACTTATATGTATAATTAGTGTAAAAAAACATGTTATTTACATCAATTATATATATAATTAATATAAAAAATCACTGTAAGTTTAAATTTATCAAAATCTATGGAGCAAAATATAATATATTTTAATTTTATAAGAATAAAAATATTTATGAGTACTTAAAATATATTTTAACTAATAATTTATAATATTTTAAAAAAAACTATCACAAACTTCTACAAAATACATAATATAATGACAAAAAAAATTCAACATACCTAAATTTTTATAAATTATAATTATCTTGTATGCATTTTCATACTAAGAATGTTTTATAATTTTTCATTATTAATACTATAAAAAATTAAAAAAATAAAAGAATAAAATTAATATAAATGTATTATCTGTTTTTTATTTCTTATGATTTTTACATTTATTTTAGAAAAATATATTTATGGGTGTAATGCCTAATTTTTTTTTTGGTGGGGGGGGGGACATTTTTTATTATAAATATACAAATAATAATAAAAATATCAAGGAAAATTGCTCCCACAGTGTAATAATTTTTAAATATTAGATTATTAAATCTAAATATTAATAAATAAAAATATCAAATTAGTATAAAGGTTGCTATATAAAATATATAGCATAAAATATAAGAAGAAATTCACCCGCCTCCTACATATTTAATAACCTCTCCCATAAAAATTCTATTCAATATTCCATTAATTTTTGTTTTCAAAAAATAATTAAATTTGACTAATTTTTTTACACTCGTGATTAAAAATATATCAAAAAAAAAAGATCTATATAACCACGGTTATATGAACAACCACAAATGACATTTTAACAGCACCAACATTTTTATCAAGAACACTTTTATCAATTAAATTTTATAAATTCAAATTTTGCATTTGACATTGCTTATGTGTCAAATTGGTGATGGAATTAATGTCCACCAATCATTTTTATTATAATTTTTAAATGCTTTTACACTTTTTTTGGTTTTGAAGAAATGTTGAGAATTTGGTTTGGCAATGAGCCTTAAATAATTTTGTATTTTTTACATATTAGACAAATCTCTCTCTCTCTCTCTCTATCCACTTTAAGTTAAAGGCATACAAACTCCTTTGAATTGTTTTTCGTGTTGAGTCCATTAAGAGTTGTCGTCATGAAACAAGTATATATATATATATATATATATATATATCACAAATTGAATTTGTAGCTAATATTTTCTAATCAATTGGATAAATTTGGAATCTCTAATAATCTGACCTAATCAATTGGGAATTTATAATTATCCTTTCCTAATTAATTAATCCCCATGTAAGAGAGTTTCTTTTATTAAGAAAAAGCGTGCAAGAGAGAACCAAGCTGAAGATATAATAGGAATCCAAATCACAAAGTAATTAGAGTGCTAATAAAGAGTTAGTATTTGGATCATGATGTGAATTGCTTGGTAGATGAAGAGTGTTTTTTTATTTAGTAAGCAAAAACTATATTTGTATTGATGGAGGGCACAAAGGGTTCCCCAACCTCTATACAAGATGAAGAAAGAGTGTTAGTGCTTATATGTGAACTGTGGTTATCTTTTGCCTTTTGAGAAGTTGTAATTAGCCAATTGTGGTTCTATGTGTTATGGTTTGTGTTCTAACAATGAAGCAGATAGAATATGAAGAACCACTAGAAGTTCTTATATCTTTTCAGGCTTGAGGTGTTTAAATTTGAGTATATTCTCAACCTGCGATTAAGCAATTGAATTAAGAGTATAAATTTGTAACTAAGAATTTTGTGACAGATTCTATATCAATTCTATATCCGATCATGATGTAGTATGCATTCCAAAACCAATCTAAAATATATGTTCTGTAGTAGTGACTTAGGATGCACCAAACTTCAAAGGATAAGCGAAAGTTTTAAGACTTACAATATGTAGTTTTAGGTAGTAGCTTATTTAAGAGGTCAATATTTTTTTTTTTAAATAGATAAATATATTTTTAATAATGCAAGCACCAGAGGTGTCAATATACAAAATATTTTGTTCTCCAATACAGATGTATAACTATTGGGAATTACCACCATACTAATCCTACATTCCATCTACGCACAGAAGCCACACACACTTGAAGAAATCATATAGAATCTTATTATATACCATTGCCGTAGTATATATCAAGATACCAATGATTGCATCTGTAGCAGCAGTCAAATGGATTTTTCAATTCCAATTATATACATGAGGCATGATAAATATGTCTCGCCCCAACAATGATAACAAATCTGATAATATATACCCATCAATTAGGAACCATTAACCCGAGTCCGCTTGCAGTTCGTGAATCGAATGTAGCCTTTTATGCAAAGTCCAGTATTGGTGATTTGTTAATCATGGATTCGAATCCAAAAATAATTTCTTTTTATATATAAGAATAAGGCTGCTTACAATATCCTTCTAATTCGCTTACATAGCGTGAAATTTCTGGACTATGAGATACGTAGTAGTATGCAAAGTCCAGTATTCGCTTCCCACTGCACAAAAGAATAGCTGAAACTTTGATTTCAACCAAGACCAGCTTTGGAATAGAACGTCTTGAAGCACTCAATTCTTGTCCAGCACCACCGCTCTTAATATCATATTATTCCTCCAATTCCATATATATTACCCAGTTAGCTGCTTACCAGATCACTGTCCACCTTCTATTAGTTGCTGTCGGGACTGAAGTTAATTCATGTCGGCAGAAATATTTTTGTACAGACCCCAGAAACACATATCATAGCTCAAGTCAAGAATAACATTTCAGCCAAATCTCCCATAACTTTATACACCAAAGCAGAACATGATCCATTAGAATTTGGCACCACAATGTTCCTCCTGCTAATGCTCGATCTCTGCAGTTGGTAATGCATTCATGAATAGCCTCCATACAAATGTACCCTACTTAAGGTGGTACTTTGATATCTCAGATTCGTTCTAAATCCAAATGAGTCTGACTTCCTGTGATTCCTTCTGTCATTGTTGCATACGCTGACTTCACTGTATTTAAGAGGTCAATATTGACGATACCTTGCAAATTGTATTAGAGCAAATAATGATTTGCTGACTTAAGATGAAATTCATCAAGTGGACCTTTAACAAAAATGTATTTATAAATCGTTCAAATTCAAGGAGAGTTTGTTTCAGTTGAATTGGACATTGGGGTTCATTTTGTTTGGATTTTTATTTTCAGCATTTAAGGTAAATACCATTTTTTTATCTATAGAAATTAAAATAGGTATTAGGACATTTGTAAGACTCGCACATTATATTTAATCAATTTAATCAATTAAAGTAGAACCTCTTGTTAATGACAGTCCTCTTTAGTTTGGTGATTCATAGGATTGAAGGAGGCAAAATTTTTGGTGTGCCTGTAAAATCTAAAATGAACAAATAAATATATAAGGAACATGATTAGAGACAAGACGAGAAAAAGAGGGTGAAGGAGGTGGGGTATTTGGGGTGGGGGGGTTGAGTGTCTGACCTTCAATATCCCATTTCAAATATGCTGTCATGGCAATGGCAGCCTTATACTTTGTGTTTCTTCTCTTCTCTAATGGCAAGGATTCCATTCCCCTGTAATTTCCTTCACACTAACACTAACAAACACTCATCTTCTGCTTCCGTGGGCCCTCCATCTGCCATGCCCCCATATTCCTATTACCTAAAACCCTTGACCCACTTCAGATTAGATTCTCATATCTTGTCATAATCAACGTTACAATTTATCTACCCTCAACATTTCCAAATGCTCTTCTCGTACATACATATATGTCAAACACCAACACTAACACCATGTGCACACCAAAACAAAAATCCACTCTTTTCTTCATTTTTAGAGCATCTTCGATAGAAAATTAAAATTTATGATTGTAGTTAACTTTCTAAAGATCTCTTTAATTTTTCTAATAAAAGATTAAATTTTATGATCTTAAATAAACTTTTGTAAGTCTTACAAAGAACTCATCTTCTAATATTTATTTATAATTTATTTTAAAATAAATTAAAAATGATTAATTATATAATTTTTAATGACAAAAAAAAATAATTCAAAAATATTTTTTTAATAATTAAAATATAACTAAAATATGTTTTCAGTTCCTAAAAATATGGAAAGTTCAGAATTTATTTTTGCAAAATTTTGGATACTTTTTTGTTCTTATAAAATTTAAATGTTATTTGTTACCTAAGCTATGCTTGAGTTATTCAAACCTAAGTGACATTTTCTTTTTCATCTTTTAAAAAAAAAAGATACATCTATCGTGCATGATACAATAATAAAAAAAAAAAAAAAAGCAATTCTCTATTGTGCCCAATACAATTTTTTTCCGACTCA
This sequence comes from Glycine tomentella, assembly GCA_007407185.1. Taxonomy (NCBI): domain Eukaryota; kingdom Viridiplantae; phylum Streptophyta; class Magnoliopsida; order Fabales; family Fabaceae; genus Glycine; species Glycine tomentella. The sequence continues at coordinate 990,299 of PYAF01003299.1, forward strand.
CTTGTTAATCATGGAGTGTTCTTTCTACAAGTGCAATCTTGTTATACTGGAGATCAAGTCCTTTCCTCCAAAAACAAATCTTAGCAAAAACAGTTATTGTATCTAAAATTAAGGGGTAAGAATACCTATTGGAGATGCTGATCTTCTTTGCCATGTTGATGAACCTTCTATCCAGGCCCAGTTGCAACCTTTTGATAAAATGCGATGCAACATATCCAAGATTATTCGTTTCTAGGGAGCAAGCTGCTGCCGATCATCAACATGTGAAAACCACAAGCTAGATGCTTAGATTTGTAAATTGGCAAACGAGAAATGCACTAAATTAACTAATCTCTAATAATATAAACATTAATTAATTAAATCTTTTATAAACAATACTACTTTGATCTTTAAAATTAGCAAACGATATTTGTTTTACTATTTCATGTTATTATATTAGTTATTCCCCCCATAAAACTGTGAAAATAATTAAACCTTTTTGGATGATATAATTGTTGGATTTTATTTCATGTTAAATTAAATTTATAAATCAAGTGTAACCCAATCATGATATAGTAACTGAATTATCGTCAGGTCATTTTTCAAGGAATAAATAATGAATTTCATGTAATTATTTAACTAAAAACAATATTTTTATATTTTTATTTGTGACTATCATGAAATAAATAACAAAAATAAATTACAATAATATATAAATGACAATAAAATAATTAAGTAAAGATAAAAATATTAGACTTAGATGGTGACATCGATCTTGATGAATGAATGTCTAGGTTTGAACTTGTAATTTGCTTGATCCACTATAATTTCACAATTCTCTACTCATCTCTCTTGTTCATCCCAAGTCACTAATGTGTTCTACTCCAGCTTTCGCATGGTTGCATATTCTAAACTACTTGTCTGATACACAATCCCTTGGACATGCCGACAAAAGCAATCAACATTAATGGTATAAAAGTAGCGAGGCTTAACCAAAATTATTCTATCCCTAAAGATAAGCCCAATTAAGTACTTGATTCATGTTTGGATTTCAACAAGACTAGTAGAGTTACTTATGTAATTGTGTAGTTGATAATTTATTTTATGGTCACAAGATAGTGTTTCTTTCTTCTTCATAGTTCAAATTGACCCATTTTATAGGCCCACATTGTCATGGGTATGTGTGTTGGGCCATGCCTTTGGAAATTATAGAGTTCGTCATTTAAAGGTTAATGGTATGATGTCATTTCTCTTTTTAAGGCCATATGCCCTTATGGCTCAAGATTAATAAAATGACTTAACATAAAGTAGGGTTAAAGAAAAAGATTTAGGTTCAAGGGAAACTTACCTTACCTTATGTTTGGCTTAATTAAGTTTTTCACACCTAGAAAATAGGTCGTTTTCATATTATTACCTAATATTCATTTCTTCAACTAAGTACAAAAAAAAATTATGTTTCGACATTGTATCTGCCATTAGTCCCCTTTCGTTAAGTGATGATGTGGCAGACGGAGTGTCACGTCATCAAGCCTTATCACTAAACGCATAGGCAGAGGCAGCCATGTCCTTATTTATTAATTTTTATAAAAAAAATCATATTGTTACATATATTAATAAAAATTAAGAAAAAGACTTGATTGGTCTTTGGAAAACGTTGATTCTTCGCAAACATGACTTCATCTTCTCGGCAAACATGATTCTTCACAATTTGAACTATGGTAGTGGCTTTCTTCAATGGTTGATTGTGAATGTTATCGAGGTTGATTGTGAATATTATCGAGGTAGTTGAAAAAAATGAATAGTAAATAATAATATGAAAACAACTTATTTTTCAAGTATAAAAATCTTAATTAAGCCCTTAGGTTTTGGTATTCCAATTCATCCAAGTTTAAACCTTAGCTTCAATTTGTAATGTCTTTCACGTATTTGATGATTCTCCAAGTTTCTCATTCTAAAGTGAGAGTAAAATCAAGATTCATGCTCTAATCTTAATCAGAGATGTACTTTGGATTTTAAGGAAAAGAGAAAACTTGTCAAATTTGATGTTGGATATGCTGATATTTAAATCCATTTACTAGTTTAATCTCGCACGCATGTTTTGGGGACTATTTCCTAGCTTGTCTCTCCCTTCTTAATCAAACCATAAAAGATACCAAATAAATTCACCAATTTTCTTTTACCAGATTAAATTAGATCTCATGCAATTTTTAAAATCCATCCATATCAAATCAAATTAAACTTTTAAATATTTGATTTTACTAATGAAGTTGTCATATCATTCATATTTATATAAGTTAATATTTATAAAAAATATTATACTAGTTTATTTTTCTCACGGTCTTACTTTTAATCCTTCATTTTATTTATTTTTTTCCTCTTATTCTCAATTTTTTCCCTCCCAACCAAGGCTTTTCCCTTCCCATCTCTTTACACAGCCAGTTACTTGCTTTCGCAAGTAACATCCCTTTGGTTTTACATTGCGTACGAAAAGATGCTTTCGCCTTGATTCTTCATTTAACAGCTCACTTATATTAAGACGTATCTCAAAAACAGCTCATTGACAAACAATCTTACAAATCAATTAACCTTTTGATCACGTTTATGTTCCGTTGATAATTATGTCTCATCCTTGTGGGTGTAGTATTTGCATCCAATCTTGAACCTACCTACCTTAGACTGTATATGTAGATGTATATGACTAGCTAGTAAACTAAACTAGAAAATGTGCAACCTTAAATCTAGATATCGAAATATTCTTATGGTGTCAAGATCATCAATACCACAATCTCATTAGAAACAATAAAATAATTACGTGAACAAATCATAAATTTCAAGTGATAATGTCAATACATATTACTACCTCGTAAACCCTAAAACTTAAGCGTTGGTTTTGTCTTGTATTGTTGTTTTCATTTGACTTTTGCGAACCATGACATTTGATTATTTTAATTATGATGGGACCATATACATTTAAGGTAAACATTTAACTCTTCGGAGCCGTGAATTTTATTTTATTTTATTTTTAACTTTGAGAATGAGATGAAATCATTTCACCAAATGAATTTACATGCATCTATTTCTTGTGAAGTAAGGTATTTTAATAGTCAAAATTAATAAGATTAATCCTTGAAATGTAGAGATTACAAAAGTAGGTTTTATGTTTCTCGATAAAGTCTTTTACATATACATGACGAGATAAAAAAATTCAATCATTTATCAACAGTATTGGACCTCATTGGTGACCAGTATGTTTTTTAAGTCATGATTTAACTAATTATTTGTTTAAATTTATGTTGTTAAAATTATGGTTGAATTGTACTCTTAATCTATTATGATTATTATCCTTCATTGTTTTAAAAAGACAAAGAAAAATCAATAAATTGAAGAAAGATAATAATAATCTTAAAAAATTGACACTATCATCATGAATTCATTATTTATGTTACGTAACTCATATCATTAATGTCATAAGAAATATAAGTGAGGAAAAAATAATAATGTTACGTTAAAAAAGTAAATAGGATCATTGTCCCGGTGAAGCATGGGGGTATATATTACTTCCTTTGTCTTTAATTATATGAACATTTCATCTAATTCATCCCTTTAAGAAAAATAGTTAATTACATTAAATCTATTAATTAATTGTATTATCATTCCAAAATTACAATTTTTTATCTTTTTATCCACTTAATTTTTTTTATTAATGTTTGGAGAAAGAATAATTAAGTAAGAGTATGTAAGAAAAGAATAATTAAAATATCTAGAAATTAGAAAAAAAAATCTTATGAAAAATAAACAAATTTTTAAAAACGGTTTTATAATTATAGACGGAGGAAATATATAATTTTTTTATGTGCAATATGCCAATTGCAAGTGCCTAATGAATTTGGAATTCAATTGCCAAAATTGTTGCTAGCATAAAACATGGTTTCAAAGTCATAATTAGGAAAGGAGAAGGGGCTTCCTTCTTTCGGTATGACAAGTGTTTAGGAGATGAATGTTTATGTAGTTCATTTTCTTGTGTGCACATATATAGATGCGAATCGAGGATTTTTACTACAGTGGTCAATGGCACTTTGAAAAACTTTCCACATAAATTCCATGAGATATCCAACTGAGAATAAAACCATCTTTGTTATGTGGTTATTTGGAGCCCCTCAGATCCTGGTTTATATTAGTGTCTTGGCTTGTTCATACATCAAATGCTCAACTTCCCTTGTCATTTGCAGGGTTTCGGAATCAGATTGTCAAGCAGCATTGAATTTAGGGCCTGTTTGGATGTTAGCTTCTCTAGAAGCATTTCTAGAAAAGAAAAATAAGGAGAAAAAAATGAAATGAGTTTTTCTATAAGTAAAAATAAGTTTTTTATTAGTTAATTTATAGATGTCATCTCATCTTTTAAAGAAGCTACATTGGTGAGCTTCTACAAATTAGCTAATGGAGAGCTTATTTTTACTTATGGAGAAGTTCATCTCATCTTTTTGCTCTTATTTTCTTTTTCTAGAAGTACTTCTAGAGAAACTTACCTAAACAAACCCTAATGACAAGGGAGACAAAAGGTCCAATAATACCAACATTATGCCACTTTAATTGATCAAATCCAGGATTTTTTTTATCAATAAATATGAATATATATTAAAAATTTTGTTAAAAATATCAGTTCAAAAAATTTAAACTCTTGATCTCTGATTTTTTCTTTCTTTCTTTCCTAGAATCAATTTTATATCTCTTTTATTTCTTGATGAACTTTAAGCTTTAATCTTCTACTTTGGAGGAAGGATAGGAGACGAATGTGAAGATTGGTTGGCTAATTAATCATGGAATTTCCTCGGACTTAAGAGTATAAGATTGTATTGAGGACAAGTTGTCGTTCTCGGATCAGTTGTCCCTTGTTAACCGATGCTTTTGATGTAGTTATTTTATTGTTTTCTGAATAAAAAAATTCAATATTTCTTTGTTAATACTTTTATGTACAATTCAATAATTAATTGTGTGCAATAAGTATGCCTTTTGCCTTTCTAACATTCTCCTTATATAAATTTCCTCCTCGAGCAGCGCCACAGAATAATGCTACATGCACTCCTCCAATTAGGCCCCTTTAATCCCATTTTAAGATGTATTCATGAACAAGTTTGTGTGAACCTGCCTTCGATTTTTTTTCTTAGATATGTTTTTAATCTTCTAAAGATGAGTTATTTTTTTAATCCTCTAAATTTAAAGTTATTTTTTAATCATTGAAATCTACAAAATTTAATTTTCTAATTTACATTTTAAATGGTTTAAAATTGTCATAAACAAGATCATAGAAAATTTAAAATCCATTAGTCATTTTAAAAATTGTTTTAATTTTTTTTATTAACTCGGTTTTGACAATTCAAACCACCAAAAGCTTTAAAATGTGAAATAAAAAAATAAAATTATGATGATACAAGATATTTAAAATTGTGAATATCTTATTTCCTATTTGACTCACATTTTGCAAAATGACAAAAAAAATATTTTGCGGATTTTAGAGACTACAAAAAGCAACTTCAACAATGAAAGATTAAAAAAAAGTGACTCAATAAAAATGTATTTAAACTTTTTTTATTGCTCCAAATTGCACATCAAAGTTCATATAACAACCTGTTTGACTTACTAGTAAATGTATATTAGCCAATTGTGTCCGCATTTGAAAAAGAAAAAGGGGAATTTACGCAAAGAAAGGCGTAAATCATACTTCGATCAATTACATCCCGTGGAAAAAGGTTTTCTCAATTTTTTTTAAGCATTAACTTAAAGTGATTGGCTTGTATGGCATGGCATCAAGTTTTCACAACGCACTTTACAAGTCAACTTATTCTAATGAATCATTTCGTCTTAATTGGGCTTTAAATCAAACCATTTTTTCCATATTTTCCTAGGAATCTGTTGCGTTTTGCAAACTAAATTCAAAAGGCAAATACAAAATATTCTTGTGGGAAAGCAAATCACTGTCCAGGATTTTAGGTATGTTCCAGTCATTGGTGTAAACCTTCACAGACTATGCGGTGAGGGATTTGCCACATTCATACAATTAATCAAAAGACAAAGATAGAATGATTCATATTTTATCTCAATAAATCCAACTTAAAATACACATTAACATTCAAGATGTAACTTGTAAGTGTGTTCGAGTTTGCGTCTCCATCGACATTGAACACCAAACTTGTTGTTTCAACATTTTTGCGTTGGAACATGTAAACATGACTGAAACATGTATCCAAACACAACTTAAATCTCTAATCTTCACGTTTTTTTAATTCATCAATGTTAATTATTAGTTTTATTAAAATGTTAACAGGAGGATAAGAACCCTCTCCTTCATGTCTTCAACCCTTAAATTTTTAATTTTTAATTATGCATTCAATTTTATAACTTCCTTACAATCTTCATTTAACTCTTCATTTAAGTGAATCAATTCATGAATGCGTCCAAACAGAATCAATTCATGAATGCATGGACACGAAGAAATTCATTTCCATGTGTCAATTGATTCTTCGTCAAGGACCAAGCCCCACTTCAAAGCGTGTGCCGATGTTGCCTAGAAATTTCTAGCAAACTTTTAGAAACGCTCTCCTATCCCAATAGACTTTTTGTCATGCAAGACGCGTGGCTATCATGACTCACTTAACAGTTAAGGACTTAAAAATGTCTTGTATCTCTTTCAAAGCCCTTAATCACATTCACATAACAATTGTTAAAACAAATTGCTAACCATGCTTTGGTTCTCTAATTTTCCTCTCAGGTTATTGAATTGAGCTGATGTCATTATATATTTTACAGGAAAATAGAAGAGGGTATGTGATTTTTTGCTACAATGAAGATTTGAACCTAAAACTAAGCAAATTATCAAACTATTCATCATTACTATTATTAGCTCACTCTTAATAGCTTCATAGATTATTATATATAATATTATGATTGATTATGCAATCAGAGCACTCTTTCTCAAACCGCATTGAGCATTCAGTTGACAACCGGAATTTAAATTCTGTAAATTATGATGACATTCGAGAAGAAAATGGGAAAAAGGGAATGCAACTGTCAAGTTACAATGAATCTAAACTCTAAAACGCTTTTTGCTCATTCATTAATTCACCATTGTTCTGTACATGTATTGGGACAAAACTTTGAAGGGAAAAAACGCAAGAGGAACCAAAAACCATGACCTTTTTTTCTTTCTTGTGTATAGATTGATCATCTCTTACATAACTCTCTTCATTGTAAACCTTTTATTATTATCATTTTGTTTATATTATTATTTTAACTAGAAACTTCATCCAAAAGCTTATACCTTCTCACCTTATTCCTGAAGACCTGTTTTGTGGCACCACTTCTTGTGATGTTTTCTGACCTAGTCCTCCTCAGTCTCTCTTCCAAGGCACCATTGGTGACAATTCTCTTCCGGGTCGATACCAAAACCGGCGAAGATTTCGGTGGAGAATTGGATGCTGATGGTGATCTTGATGACTCTGGTAACTTTGGTTTCTTAATGGGTTTCTGAATTTGGAGATGAAGAACACTCCCTTTCACTCCCTTCATCACCGGTCCAATATTTTGAGCACTGTTGTTGTTACCATTCCTGATTCTCTTGTACCTCCTCTCATCATCATTGTTCCTAATAGATGAGGAAGAGTTTGATGAATTGGTTGACTTCTCTTTGGTGTCCTCTCTTTGACTCAAACACCAATTGCAGGTTCCAAGAGACTCTGGCTTTGGGTAGAGATTGCTGCAGTATCTGCCAATTTTGACAAACATAGAGAGTTATTATTAATGAAAGAACCAAATTAACAAAATCACCCAATTGCAAACTAGTTAGTTATGATTAAAAATCACACAGAAGGGTCTAGCATAAGAAACTAGTCCCTTATAATAAGATGAATCAAGATTCAAATTTTCATCATAAAAAATGTTATAATTTAGTATCCGACTGTGCTTGAATAGGAATTTTTTCAGAAAAAATATAGTTTTTTTTTAATGATATGTACCTACCTGTGTTGAGATCTGAATTGGCAGACTTTGCATTGAAAAAGCTGATCAGAGAAGCCAAGATCCCCACACATGCAACATTCAGTGTTGTTGGGTTCAGAGTGAGTTGTTCCTTTGGTTGTCATGTTTTTCTGTATGCGTTGTTTGTCATCGAGAGAGAGAGAGAGAGAGAGAGAGAGAGAGAGAGAGAAGATATTGATAATTGAGGAATAGCTATGGGTCTATGCCCACACAAGAAAAGGCGAGGAGACCCACAAATGATAAACCCGAGTCCTTATATATAAATAAAAACAGATCGAAGGACTTGAGTTTCCGTGTGACCGTGTTTGGGAAGGCTTGTTGTATGTATATTTAAATGCAGCAATTTCGTGTTGATGTAGGAAAGAGAAATTTATTGAATAATGGCAACAGGGGATAGGGACATTCTTTACAAGCTAGCTACACTTTAAAAAAAATAATTAATCAGTATCTTTAGAATATTAATTAAAAAATTTTAAAAAATATAAATAATATAATTTTGTGTTTCTTAATTTTATAATCAATATTTCAAAGATATTAATTAATATTTGTCTTTAAAAAATAAATAATAAAAGAAAAAAATTGAAATTGATTTATTTATGAATTGGTCCAATTCGACCCCATGAATATGATATTAGAAAGGGAGGTGTCTCATGGCCTCATAGCCTCTCCTGGCCTAGTCGTAGACTCGTGAGGGAATGGTATGCCAAAATGGAACATTGTTCAGGCCAAAAAGGCTAAGCTGAATTATGGGGAACCTTATCTAAGCCAATGAAGCCACCACTCTTTATGGTTCTACATTGAGAGAACTATATAATTTCCAAGGGTTTTTTTTTCATAATATATTTTTTGCAACATATTTTATAATTAAGAGAGGTAGGGAGGGGAAAAAAACAGAGATGGGATGAGAAAGTAAATCATACAATATGACGAAAAATTGTTTGTAAGAATAATATATTTCATTTTTTTTTTCTTTGATGGTGAGTGCACGGTTAATAAGGGAATTTTAAATTTTTATCCCTCAAATTTTATATTTGTCTTACAATATTTTTTTATATCTTTTCTCACTTTTCGTCATGTTTGTCAAATCTATTATTTTATTTCTCTTTCCTTCTTATCTCTCTATACACCGTCAAAGAATGTCAAAAAATAAATCTCTTTTTGAAAGCATATAAATCTGAAGAGAGATAATAAGGAAGAAAAGAAAAAATAATAAATGTCATGAATAATGGAAAAAAGAAATAGATAAGAATGGTAATTAGAAGTATCATCTTATACATTAATTATATTATGCTATTCCTTTACATACATACATATATATATATATATATATATATATACACATTATATACATGTTAGGAGAATATGATACTATAAGAGAAATTGGATGAAAATGGATAGGGCTTGGTATGATCTTATACTGTCTCATATTCGTATTTTAAAAATTTTCTATCCTAATTTATATCCATGCGAGTAACAAATTTAATCATCATTTTTGTATCTGCTCGATACCTATATATTTATACTCTTAAATTAATAAATCAATAAATAATTAAAACAATTACTACAAGCATAACATCAAAAGCACTCTTAAATTTAAATTTAGAAAATATAATATTAAAAGCATTCACATATAATATTAAAAATAAACAAGCATAATATTGATTCGTCTAAACTCAAATCCTAAATAAACAACCTTACAAATATAATCATCCAACATAGTAATTCTTAAAGTTTATAATATTCTAATCGTTTAACAAACATTATAATTAAACTTGGACATCATATAAGGATGACAATGGATAGAGTTTGGATAGGGTCCTACAATACTCGTCCTCATACCCACATTTAAAAATAATAATTGTACTCGACCTCATCCCAGCACGAGTAACAATTTTAATCTACATCCTCATACTTGTTGGATATCTATATATTCATATTTACACCAGTGACTCGTCCTTTACTTATGTATAAAGTTAATAATAATAAATCAATAAAAAAATTAATTAAAACAGTTCTTACAATTATAGTAAAAATCCATTCTTAAATAATTCAAACATAACATTAAAAATATATACACATAATATTAAAAACAAACAAAAATAACATTGGTTCATCCAAACTCAAGTCATAAATAAACAAAATTACAAAGATAATCATTCAACATAACGATTGTTAAAATTAATGCTCTAATCACTTAACAAAAACTCTAGTTAAAAGTTTAATGTTTTTACTATTTGATAGTGATACTGTTAGAGATTAGTAGAGATTAGAGACTTAGAGTATTAGTCATAAAAAATATTATTATTTTCACAACAAATTATATATACTACTATTTTGTAACATATATTAATTTTTAACAACAAATGATATGTGCAGGGTAGGACGAATTGAGTACTATAGTATCTGTATTCTCACCCATACTCGCGTAAATTTTTTGGTATATATCTGCCTTATGCCTAGTCCCAATATTTGGGTAATTACCCACTCGACTTGTGGATACCCATAAAGTTCAAATACACTTTGTCATCACTAACATCATGTGGTGACACTACTCTCTAAGACTCATCAAAAAAACAATACATTTAAACTAATTAACTTATAATTATATATTATAAATTATAAAAAAAAAAATACAAATTGATAGAATATTTGACCTCATCATCATAATCAATTTTTTCATATTTTTGCATACACTTATCTCCTATTGCTTTGGTCTACTAACACTAATAAAAACTAGAACATGATAGTAAGGCTAAGGATTATACTATCAAAAACAATAATTAAAACGATCAATAGAATATTAGTCACAAATGAAGGAATTAGATTTAGGATTGCATTCCACTATTTTATGTTTTTGTTACTGTTAGAGAATTAGTTACAAAATTAAAAAAATGAATTATTATTTTTCACAAAATATATATTATTTACTAATGTAACACGTTATAATTATATATATGTATGACATTTGCTGGGTGGGTAATATAATATCTGTATCCACACCCATATCCATATAAATTTGATGATAAATACATGTCCCCGTACCTAACCAGAGTATACGGATAATTATTCTCTCTACTAACGAATATTTTGGCTGGTCAGATACTCTTTATTATCCCTACATAGAAAACATTTTTTTCTTGAAAGTGTACACCTTGAGAGCAAAAGAAAGATAAAAAAAAAGAGGAAAGTAATAAATATAATGAAATAGACATAGATATAATGGTTTTAAAAATCGGGATGTAAAATAATTAGACTTAGTCAGAGGTATCATCTTGATCGCTAAGTATGTTGTTCCTTTTTGTATACATTAAGGATTCGTTTAATATTTAGGATTAGAAAAGTATGACAAGAACAATATATTACTCCAATTTGTACTTGACCATCCAATAGGATATGATGAACTTATTAATTGAGTCAGATTTTCTTATTTTATTTGTTAATTTGCAAATTTTATGTTATAAAGAGAGTTGAGTTATGATAAAGTGGGATAAAATAAAAATAAAAATCTCTTTCAACCACTCAATATAATCATTCTTATTTTTGTTATCATTGTCTATGTTAGTATTGTTATTATTATTGTTGCTCTCCAATTACTTATAGTCTTATACCACCATATTGTTGCTCTTTCCAACATTTATTACCATTGTAATTATCATTGTACCCGCTCCGCGCACTGTTATTATTATTACTGTATCTTCTCACTTTTAAAAGGTATTTATTTTATGAAATCTTCTTTTATTCATGGGAATATTATTCTCAGAAATATTAAATGTAAATGATATTTATGAGTATTTCAAGAAAAATATGTTTATTTAAGTATTAAAATTGATTGAGAATCTTTTTTTATATATTTTTTTAGGAATATTTAAAAATGTGTTTTGTTCATATTATTTTTTCCCTAGAAATATATCTTATATTACTAAAATATTTTTTTATATTAAAAACTTATTATATACACCTTCACAACAAAACACGAGTCTAGACATTGTAGTTTAAAAATAACAATGGAGAATCTTACAATTTTGTTCAATAAATTCCTTAAATACGTCTTACTATTAAAGAAATGCAGCACCAAAATATCCCCTTCAGTCTTGTAAAGAACAACAACACAAATGCACATGTACAATAAAACTTTAATCACACCCCAAGTTAACAAAACCAAAACTGGTAAATTGCCTTCATATCAATAATTAAATTTCAAAAACAACTGCAACATATTTATCTTCTGTCTTCAAATTCATGTTCTGTGCTATCAAAAATTGAACGGCAAAATCTAAAAAATACTAGCTGATATATAGGTATTGAGATTGAGGGTATTATAGAATTTTTATATAATTAATATGATTTCCATCACATAAGAATCCATATTCCCACCCTATTTTCAAGGAAATCATCCCAATACAAAATCAACATAAGCATAGGTCTCTTACTTTCGAAGGAATAAAAGATACCTATGAATATTTTTCAATTACCTTTAAACAAAGGTAAAAATATACATTTTCATCTCTAAATTTTTAGAAATCCTAAAATATTTTGTGAAACAAACGTCCCTTGACATTATCCTCATCATTATCTAACATTATTGACACCATTATTATTATTGTTATCATTATTATTATTATTGTTATTATTTTTACTATGCCTACTCCCTAACAATGCTATTTTTATAAGTTTATTTACATACATTTTATTTCTCTAAAAAATTGCATACATATTATATTATTATCTATTTAGTTATCTATTACACATCAAATATTGAGTATGATATAAAAAGAAAAAAAATTATGTATTGACAAATGTAAAATATTTTACAGAATCATTAAATCATAATTTATTATATATGATAAATTTATTAATATTTAAAATAATTATCTTAAAATAATTAAAACAATGATTTATAATTTTAATAAAACTATAAATTCGTGGACACTAATCTTATAAAAAAGGTCATAATATTATCCTATTCTATATGATTAATCCCATTGTCCTATGCATCTATACAACACTTCAAAAAGAGAACAAAAGAAGCACAGTAATTGTTGCTAATTAAATCTCACTGGCTTCTCGAGAGTGAAGCTCTGTATAGTAACTGTCAGATGAAGCTCATGATTGATCATATCAGTTTCTGGGCCTCATGAAGTCAAAGGTTGTAAGATAAATCTCACCAAAAAGATCGCAGTTGGATAAACAGATTCTTGTACATGTGACTCTAAAGTTCATCTAGGTGGTGACGTGGCTTCTATTGATTGGTTGTGCCAAAACAACCATGGGTAGACAATCTAGTTATTAGTTAAGACTAATACATGGTTCTGTTGGATATGGCTTATTAGTTGGTTCAGGTGAGATCACTACAACAAATTAATTTATAATTAATTTCGAAGGGACGGGAGGGTCCATCGGCATGAAATCAACTAGAAAAAAATAACAAATTCTTCTTTCCGTGCAGAATTTAATTTTCAATTTTCATAAAAAAGATTAGAATTTTTTTCAATATTAGACTGGTAGTTGAAATAGTAAGAACATTGATTTAAGCTTTAATAGTTTTTTTTTTCCCTTTTATTGCTGTACATGGAGAAAATGAAGAAAGAAAAGAAACATAACAAACAAAACTCTCGAAAATCTTGTCCCCAAGGCATCATCAGCCAAGAGGAGTCTACTTACGTGAATCATTGGAACTTGCTCGATGGTAAGCACCTCTCCTGAATTGGGATTTGGGACCAAGCTTTAATAGTAGACTAAAATTGAATTGATAATTATAATTATAAAATAATATAATTTATACAAATTAAACGACTTAATATTTATAATTTCATAATATTAAAGAGTTTAATTTTTATGTATTAATAGTGTAAATAATTATACATTTTCAAATGTCAACCAATAAAAAATATTATTATGAATTTGAAGATAATTATCATGAAAGTTAGTTAACTTATCATTTATGATTTGTGATTAAATAATACTGTAAAAAAATTTATACTAAAAATATACACAATAATTACTCAATATTAAAAGTTAAACTTCATTTATAAACTTGACAACTGATTACTCATAACATCTAATATTCAAATTAAAACATAAAACTAAATCAAATATGTCATAACATTTAAATTTAACAACACACAATAATACTATTCATTAACAATTACAATTAGAAACTGAATAAATATAATTAATATTACTATAATACTATCAATCATTATAATATTAGGCTAAAATTGTAGAACACATTATAATAAGAGACTAATAAAACTCACATTATTTTTGTTAAATATAAAATAAAAAGGAAAATTTCATAGTAAATAAAAGAAAATTTCCGAGGTAAAAGCATATTTAAATTAGAGAAAGATTAATAATAAAGGAAACGCACTATAAACATTAACAAGAGTAGGGCAACAAAAGAGAAAGCTAACTAGGGCACGTGCTTGTGAAGGTTACTAATACTATTCACAAAACAACATGGCCAACACATAAGCAAGCCCAATTGTTAATTGCCTATTATAATTGCCTCCAACACTTGGAACGATTCCTTCCCACTTGACAACATGCTTTTATTTCTCCCAATCATGTTACCATACCGTACAAGTCTCATACATTTCTTCAATTTCCCTTTTATTTTTTGTTTTGTGAACTTTATTCAAAGCGGCAAATACCAATCTCAACTTCTCACATCCACACAAAACTATTTCATTTAAGCATAATAACTAGATAAAGCACAATCTTATAAACCGGGAACAAAACCACAAACCGGCCATGCTCCCCGTTTCATGGCTTTTACAATATTATTTTCTCTCTTTTTAAAAAAAAAAATATTAGAATGTGGGTTTGGACCTAACTCAACCCCAAAAGCTAGCTCATAGGGTGAGGATTGTTCTCTACTTATATACTCTGACTTGACACTATCTCTAGCCGATGTGGGACTTGGGTTATTCCCAAAACACCCCCTCACGCCCAGCACTTTTGGGCTTGGTGCGTGGATAACATGGTGGGTGGCCTGTTAATGGATCTAGGATAGGCTTTGATACCATATTAGAATGTGGGTTTGGACCTAACTCAACCCCAAAAGCTAGCTCATAGAGTAAGGATTATTCTCTACTTATATACTCTGACTTGACATTATCTCTAGCCGATGTGGGACTTGGGTTATTCCAAAAAAAAAATGTAAAATATTTACCCAAAAGATATACACAATACACATGACATACCCGGATGCCAAAAAATCATAAGAACATATGCAAAAGCAAAAGGTGCAACTGCTAATAACAATTACAGCAAGAACATGTGTCTAATAAAGATGTATATGTCTGTAGACAAGAAATTTAATTGTGCCAGTTACATCATTAATAAATAGAAGAAAAAAAATTCTTAATGCAACTGCGTAAACACAAAAGAATTGTGAAAATTGTCACAGCCAAATACAGGTGTATATATATAGAACGCTCCCTATCTATTAAAAAATGTAGGCATTGGAAGATGAGAAGCTACTTTCAGCCGACAATGTTACATAGGTGGACACATTAAGAAAGAAAGGTAGGGATCTTGTCATGTACCATCAATTTGTTTTTCTTTAGACAACCACTAGTCTAAGTCATGCACTAGTTTACCCTGAACCCCACGTTTTTTTGTTAATGGTGGCGTAGCTTGACTGCTACAACTATAGCACAATTAACGACCATTCAAAATTTCAAACCTTTATTGGAAGGCCAATTACTTGATCAAACCAAGCCGCCATAAATCTTAGACATGTCAATTTACGTTTTGGAGAGGTCTAATCACAAGATTTGCATCGCTTTTGCTTCCTACTTGAGAAGGAATATACCAGTGTTATCTTTAGTCATGTGGTTTGGGATTTTTAATTATGTACAATACTTGAAATTGAAACATAGTTCTACTCTTAATTACATCTTTGATATCCAAATTTACATAGTAAACATTGTGTAGAAAAGAAAGACTTCGTTGTAAATCCCCTAATTTTTGGTTTCTTGTTCACCTTAGAGGATGTCGGAAAGAGAGAACATAGTGTTTTTAAACTCAACATTCTCTTTCAATACATTTTCAGTTTTATCTAATTATGAACTTGAGATGATTATTTATACGTGATGTCCTCTGACAGCCCCCTATAAGTGTCGCCTTAACATTTGTTTCTGTGAGTCAAACATTTACATGTACACAATCTTACCGACTCCGTATAGATACATTGTTGTGCATCTCTAACATGTGTTGCTTAATATTGTCACCATATTTTAACGGTTTCAAAGAACATGTACTTGATAGTATGAGACCCATATGGACATCTCCCAAGAGTTACTGTATGCTTGATCAACATAATCAGTCACTGTTAATGTGTGTCTATAATTCAACTTTATGGAGACAAATGGGATATCGTTTAAAAAAAATCATGATTACAAAAATTGTGTAAATTTTGACACTTACTTTCTTAGAAGAACTTTTATTTTTGTAGTTAATTTCCTCTTGTCACATGTTTAAATATCTTATTCCTTTCATTTTCTCCTAGATGTTACCTCTTATTTCTTAAATTAATTCTCCTGTGACAATATTTTCAACAGGTAGTTTAAATTTTAAAAGTTACAAAAAATATATATATATATATATATATATATATATAATTTTGAGTATTTATTTTAGAGAGTGAGAGTCTCACTCTCCTCACTATATTCAATTATATCACTTTTTATATTTTTTTTCACATTACAAACTAATCTCCACATGAAACTTATGAGAATGAGATTATTTTTTAGTATTTTTTTTCAAATTTCAAATTATTGTTATTATTAGTATATCATTATCTTCAAATATAAATTAAATTGATATTAATTTAATTTATTAAAGAATATAATAAAATCATTTTAATTTGAGCAAACTATAGAAACACTCCTTGAAGTTTCATGTAATTACACATAATTCTATTTTTTTCCTTTAAGTTTGAAAACATTAAACTAACACCATCTTATATGTTTGAAACATTACATTAAGACTCCCTTAAATCTTGCATTAACACCCACTATCGGAAAGATGAAAATAATGGTTAAAAAAACAGGATATACTTATGTAATTACATGAAATTTTAGGGGATGTTCCTGTAAAATTTGCTCTTTTAATTTTTATAATCAAAATATTATATATAAAAAATACTTATCCCGTACAATTGCATGATTTCAAATGTTAGTTTTCATCAAAACATGATGATTGGTTATTCTCTAAAACTCAAATATCACAAGATATTAATAATGTTTAAATAATATGTTTGGATGTTGTCATATTTTGTTTTCTATTTGAATAGGAGTTGGACTTTTTTTTCTTCAAATTCGGAGTATCTCTCGATCGAGATTCAACAATTAATCTTTCGACTTACCAATATCCATGTTGAAGAGATAAGACACACACGTTGTGTTCACTCTATTGACATTCAATGACAAGACCTTACGAGTACTCCTCCTTCTCACTGATTCCTCTGTATTTAGACATGTTCTCCTAAAATGGTGTATCTAAAGCTGAGTACATTATTGTGTTAGAGGCTCTTTTTCGATAGTATGTACTACTAGACATGGTTTTATTTCGTGCTTGCTATGATTGTTGAGTTATATTAGGGTGGAAAGACCATGAAGACGTGGAACAAATCGTAGGTTAATGGGTTGGAGCCGTGAACCTATTTAGAGCAAGTTGGTTTGTGACATGATAGAAATGCAGTCTTGAATGGCTCACTGCTATTCGAATATTGTATCATTGGTATTCGAATATTAGAGTTCTAGTCACACGACAGAAAGAGTTGATGCATAGTCATCCAAAAGCAACATCACATCTAGGTTCTAAAGCTCTTATATTGTACAGAAAATACTTTAAAATGCAATGAATGAAATAGTCATCTATTGTGCAAAAACTAGAAACTTCTCTTCCATCTTCTATACAAAGAATAAAATTAACATGCAAAGACCACCTTTTACTATACAAGATGCTGAAAAGCAGCATCTGTAACCATGACAACTAATAATTGACCAACACATTTCTTATTATTGAATGAAATTCAAGTAAGTCTATTATATAGAGGTGAAATTCAGTAACTAGGTGGTGAAACTCGCATCATTTTATAAATTTCACATGGATTTCACAACAAGTGTGTTACAGTTAATCGTCAGCTTTTTTCTCTTTACAATTTCACATCTATGTTCAATGTTCCAACTTAAAATGGCATGTCCATAAAATGGCTCACATGTGCAAAGCCCCTACCAACAATAATAGTCTCCTATTAGAATCATCACATCACACTATTTAGTACTGCTTCATATGCACTACATCCGAAGGTACAAAATGACACAAAGGTAACTCACTAACTGATAAAAATACAAACAAAATCATATCTACCTGTACAAAACAAAAACAGGCATGCATCTTGTACAATTTTTCCAACATCTAATTACAGTTTGTTCGGTTATGCCACTTCTGCAAACATTTACACTAATTTTGCATCATACCCCAAATGTGAGGTGATCTGTTTCTTGCATTTTTGTAAAAAGATTATCAAATTAAACACCGGAACATCCTAGAAAGGGTAGAAATCCAATTCCACTTTAAGACAGTGATCTCTTTCGTTTGATTTTATTTTTACATTTGGATATGAACTTTGGAATGAAAAACAAAGGACAACATAATTGGGCCTATAAGACAAGCCTGTGCTATTACATGTCATAGTAGGGCCAGATGCTTGGGTCCTAATCATGGGCCAAACCAAGCCATCGTCAACCAATATATACTTCATATATAGACCAAAACAAACAAGGACAAAAAAACATGACGTGAATCATTTAATTTCTTCAAAAGGTTGACCCAAAATAAACTTTCAAAAAGTGCTAAGCAAAAACAAAGAAAAAAGAGATAAAATATAAATTATATTCAAGTAGTTCACTACCATGGAGATATAGACGAAGAGGGAAAGTTTAATTGAGAGAAACTGAATTGCGCTAATCTAAGGATGTGAAAACAGTGAATGACAACATTTTTTTACTACTTTCCATAAAATATGATTTTTGTTTGGAAACTATTTAATATAGGAAACAAGTGCAAAATAAGTTGCAAAAATATATATATCTATATTATTTAATTCTGATACACAAAATATCAAGGAAATGAAGTCTAACTACATTAGTTAAGCAGGAGTGAGTGGATCATTACAAAAATCCTGCTATCTGATTTTGATTCCTATCTTGAATAAAAAAAAAAAAAAATCATCCAAAATACAAAGTTTCAGTAACAATATTGTATAGAATGGACAGTCGGTGTTGGTTGTTGCACTAAACGAAAGCAAAATTTTGAATGTTAATAAAGAATGAATATCTGCTAGGTTTAAATCACAAGCAATAGCTCTTGAAAAAGTCTCTGGGCCGTACCAATTATTCTGATCAAGACCATCAATTTTTCCAATTCTTGAATCACAAGTAATGTTTGGATCGAAGAAAAATGATAGAATGAAACGGAATAGAATCTAACACACTTAGTTATCATAATTTCGATTGTTTAAAATTAAAAATAATATAAAACATGACCTAATAAAATTTATTTCAATGCCTGTTCTACCTATTTTTTTTCCTTTTCAATATGTAAAATATAGGATAAAATTAACTTCGAGTTTACTAATGAAAAATTAAATTATATTTCATTTTTTTTACATAAAATATGTAGTAACTTCATTCTATTTTTTCACATTTTATTCCATTCCACCTATTATCACATATCCAAGACATCTCTTGAGTGCAAATTTAATAACACTACCGATTACGAGTGTTGTTCTTTATAAGAGTACTTATTACTCGATGTATAGTTTTTTGTTTGGTTGTTATTCTAACTTCTATAGTTAGTAGTTAGTTTGTTACAATTAATTGTTTAGTATGTTAGTATTGATAGCTTTGTGACAGTTAGTTAGATCTTGTTACTTGTTTAGTCTGTTAGTGCTTACAGCTTTGCGACATCTGTATCAACTAACTATAGTTAGTTGACAATTATGATAATTGGTTGCTATCCAACTATATAATCACCTTTGTAATTTGTTGTTAGTTGGGTTGAATAATAAAAATTTCTCAATTTCAATTTCCTCTCTCTTCTCTCATTTTAATATGGTATCAGAATTTATCCTAAATCCATTGAAATGGTCAGACACCAAGTCCAAAAGTGTTGGGCGTGAAGGGGTGTATTGGAAAAAACTCAAGTCACATATTGACTAAAGATATTGTCAAGATAGAGTATATAAGTGGAGGACAACCTTCACCATATGAGTTAACTTTTGGGGTTGAGTTAGGCTCAAACCCACATTCTAAGATGGTATCATAGCTTAGGTCCAACCCTAGCTTTCTTTCACGGCTTTCGCATCTGTTCAAAATTCTCCTCTGTCGTTGTGTTCGTCGGCTAGTGCTTCAAAATCGTTTGTGCCCTCAGTTTCTCAAAAATTGCATGGGAATAACTATCTTCTTTGGCTCCAACAAGTGGAACCCCCATTTCGTGCTTGGGAAGAACAAAACTTGTTCCTTCTTGCATGGCTTCAGTCTACTATTTCCAGTGACATGTTTTTGTGGGTGATTGGTTGCAAATCCTCATGGATATAGTCGCACTTTCAGTCGCTTACTTTAGCTCGTGTTTGACAACTTTGCAATGAGCTTCAATCTCTCTCTCATGATAATCGCTCCATTACAAATTATCTCCTTTATGTTCAGAATCTTGTGAATGAGCTCACCTCTATTGGTGAATTACTGATGGCATCTGAAAATCTAAATCTGATTCTTGATGGTCTTCCTGATGAGTGAGATTCTTTTATTTTTGTTATCAACACTGGATTTGATCCCCTTTCAATTGATGAAGTTAGGAAAATTCAATTAGAGTATGAAGCAAGCATTGAAAGATCAAGGAAAATAGCCTTAGGTTTAGTTAATCTCATTGAAGGTCTCTCTGGCAGTTCCTCCCAGCAGAATGCTTCAAATCCTAATTTTGCACCTGCTATGAACCCTAATTTTTAGGGTCAAGTCAATCTGACTACTCGATCCTCTTCTGGTGACATTTCCTCTAATGATTAGGTGGAAACAGTTTTTTAATTGTTTGGTGGCCGGAATTTTGGTCGGATCAATCATAGTGGTCAAAACTCTGGTCATGGAAGTGCTGGTCGAGGTAGATTTGTTGATGTGCAATGTCAAATATGTTATAAGTTTGGAAATGATGCATCATTCTGTTATCACAAATTAGAAGAGAATTATGTTCCTACTCTATCTTCACCAACTTCACTTGCTCCTGCTTCTGCTCAAACTGGCTTCCACACAATCTATTCAGTGGACCCCTGCACAACAAGTTCAATATGCATAACCTGCTCAATACATCATTCCATCTTCACATGGAAATGCTCAGCCATAAATTTTTGTTTTTCAACCTCAGTTTGCTTATATTCAACCACCTCCATAGATCCATCTCCAAGTTTCTCAACAACAAACTAATCCTCAAGTTTTCTCACCAGTTCTTCTATTGTTCCTTCTCAAAATTAGTACTTGATTCTGGTTCTTCTCACCATGTGACTAATATGTCATAGAATATTCATCAGGTGACTCCTTTTGAGGGGCTTAATCATATTACTATTGGAAATGGTCAGGGCCTAAACATCAATTCCTCCCGTTTTTCAACATTTCCTTCACCAATTAATCCTAAACTTACCTTTGTCTTAAATAAGTTATTGCTTGTTTCTTTCATTACTAAAAATCTAATAAATGTTAGTCAATTCTACAAAGACAATGATGTTTTTTTTTTAATTTCACTCATCTTTTTGTCTTGTTAAATCATAGTATTCTAAACAAGTTCTACTCACAGGCGTTGTGGGAAAAGATTGTCTCTATTCTATTTCTTCCAATAAAAATGTTGTAAATAGCTTAGTTGTTCATACAATCACTTGTAATTTTGTTTCTTTTGGTACTTGGCATTCTAGGCTTGGTCACCCTAGTGTTGATGCTATGAAAATTGTATTTCGACTTTATAATATTCCAAATATCAATAAAAATCCAACAGATTTTTGTAGTTACTGTTGTATTGGCAAGTCTCGTTTCCTTCCTTCCTTTTATTCTAACATTGTCTATGATAAACCTTTTGATCTTGTTTTTACTTATTTGTGGGGCCTAACACGATTTCCTTCACCATTTGGTTACAAGTATTATGTTACTTTTTTGGATGCTAATACCATACTTACTTGGTTTTATTTGCTTAAGGACAAATATGATACTTTAGAAACTTTTAAACTCTTTAAAACTATGGTTTTAAATCAATTTAATTCTTCTATAAAGGTTGTCCAGTCTAATTGGAAGGGGAGTTCAGACCCTTTACCAAGTTCTTGAGTGATCATGGAATTCAACACATACTTATTTGTTCCCATACTCACCATCAAAATGGTGTAGTAGAGCCTAAGTACAAGCATATTGTTGAACTAGGTCTCATATTACTTTCTTAAGCTAAGCTACATCTCCACTATTGGGATCATGCCTTTGTTTCTAGCATCTATTTAATCAACATATTGCCTTGCTTAACCACTAATGATGAAGTTCCATATCAAAATTTGTTTAACAAGCAACCAGATTACTCATTCCTAAAAGTGTTTGGTTGTTCTTGTTTCCCCCTTCTCAGATCTTACAATAAGCACAAACTTCAATTCAAGTCACAAGGGTGTGTCTTTTTGGGCTATTATCCTTCTTACAAAGGCTACAAGTGCCTTGCCGCTGAAGGAAGACTATACATCTCCAAAGATGTCATTTTAATGAGTTAAGTTTCTCTTACCCAAGTTTGTTTCCTAACCATCCTTAATCACCTCTGATGTTCCTGGCAGTACATCTACCATTATTGTTTTGTGCAATAATCAACCTTCTCATGCATCCAATCCTACACCACAACCTAATAACAACCCAAATACCGATCAGGATTCTCCTATTATACCTTCTTCCACTAATCCTACTTCAGAAAGACCTTTCAATACTTACCCAATGTGCACTCGTGCTAAATCTAGGACTGTTAAACCTAGAATAAATCCTACCCTTCTCATTGCTCATATTAAACCAAAATCTACCGAAGCTGCCTTGATAGATCCTTCTTTGCAAACAACTACGAAAGTAGAATATGATGCTCTCATTAAAAATGGAACATGGACTTTAGTTTATCCTCCGTTATCCAGAACTGCTATTGATTGCAACTTGGTTTTTTGGGTAAAAGAAAATCCAGATGGCTTTGTCAATAAGTACAAAGCCAGGCTGGTTGTAAAAGGGTTCCATTAGGAGACCTTTTCTCCTATAATCAAACTTGTAATTGTTAGACTCATTCTCTCTCTTTCCAATTCTCACAAATGGCCCCTTCAACAATTTAATGTCAACAATGCCTTTCTCAATGGTATCCTTGAAGAAGAAGTGTTTATGTCTCAACCTCCTAGGTTGGTTTCCTCAAAGAAACATCAACTGTTTAGATTACACAAAGCTATCTATGGCCTAAAGTAGGCACCTAGAGCCTGGTTGTATAAATGCAAGCCTACTCTTCTTAGCCTCAAATTTCTTCTAGCAAATGTGATTCATCACTCTTTGTATATTCTTAAAAAGGGTATGTTAGCTTCACCTTGGTCTATGTAGATGACATTATTGTTACTAGTAACAACATTAAGTTAATTCACTCCCTTGTATCTCAATTGAATTTTGTTTTTTCTCTTCAATATCTGGGTGACTTAGATTATTTCTTGGGAATTGATGTTCAAAAACAAAAAGATGGATCCATCATTCTCAATTAGTCTAAGTACATTAGAGATCTCTTGGCTAAGACTAATATGGATAAGGTTAATCCAATGTCTTATCCTATGGTTGGAGGGTGCAAATAGTAGCTTGGCTTTGAAGATTTTATTGATCCTTCCTTATACAGGTCCATAGTTGGGGCCTTGCGGTATGCTACCATAACAAGACCAGAAATTAGCTTCTTTTTTTTTCAATTAGGTATGTCAATTCATCTCTAAGCCTTCTGAGCAGCATTAGCAAGTTGTAAAGAGAATTTTGATGTATCTTAAGGGTACTATTTCTTGGGGATTACATTTACAAGCTGCTTCTCTTCAGCATCCCTTCTCTCTTCATGCATATTGTGGTGTTGATTGGGTTTCTGACCCTGATGATAGAAGGTCAACTTCTTGTGTTGTTATATTTTTTGGCCCTAATCTCATCTCTTGGTGGCCTAAAAAGCAGTCAGTTGTGGCAAGATCTAGCACTAAGGTTGAGTACAGAATTATGCCTCTTATTGCAGCAAAAGTAACTTGGACTCAGTCTCTTCTTTCTTAACTTCAAGATCCTCATACCACTCCTCTTATTCTATGTGACAATACTAACACTATCTCTTTGGTTCATAACCCTATTCTTTACTCTAGAACCAAGCACATGGAGATGGATTTATTTTTTGTCAGAGAGAAAATTCTAACTAAACAACTTAATGTTGTTCATGTTCTTGTAGTTGATCAACTGGTTGATATCTTGACCAATGCTTTTGTCTCCTTCTTCATTTCTTTTGTTGAGGTCCTAGCTCAGAGTAGTTGAAAGACTTTCTTCCAACCCCTCTTGAGCTTACGGGGGAGTATGAGAGTACTACTACAGTGCACTCACTTCACTAGATATATTAACAAATAGTGGAATTAAAAGTCAAATTTATGTTCAAGAATATTAGAATGATAAAAAAGAGAAAGGAAAATTGAGATTGAGAAATTGTTATTATTCAACCTAACTAACAATAGATTACAAAGGTGCTTATATAGTTGGATAACAACCAACTATCATAACTGTCAACTAACTAGAGTTAGTTGATACAATTGTCACAAAGCACTAACATACTAAACAACTAACAATAACTAACTAACTATCACAAAGATGTCAACACTAACATACTAAGCAACTAACTAACTAACTACTAATTAGAGAAGTTAGAATAAAAACCAAACGAAAAAGAATACGCATCGTATGTTTGGATAAGTTTATCTAGAAACACTTTTAAAAGAAGAAAATAACAAGAAAAAAAAATGAGATGAGTTTTTTCATAAGTAAAAATAAGATCTCCATTAACTAATTTTTAAAAATTCACCAATATAATTTTTCTAAAAGATGAGATGACATTGATGAATTAGCTAATGAAAAACTTATTTTAACTTATGAAGAAGTTCATTTCATTTTTTTCTTCTTATTTTCTTTTTCTAGAAATACTTCTAAAAAAACTTACACACAATCAGACCAATATATTTGTACACAAGAGGGTTAAGTAATTCATACTCTCGTATTTCCACTTATGTCCACCAAATTATTAGTGTAATTAAATTAAAGAAAAGGATAGAGATGGAGAATCAGAATAGAGCATGTGATAAGTCATGTCAGCTCGATTTTTGTCTCAATATATATTCCCTTTCGTCATCTTGTTTTAGACTCTTATTCGATTCCTTAGACACTAAACTTTCTATGGAGATGTTAGGTACAATTTGTAGCACGCCATCATTTTTATAGATTGCTATAAATGTTCAAGCCAACCACATCTTTCACATAAACTAACTTCTTGTTCTATCCAGCAAAGGAAAACTATGCATTTTTATTTCTAATTCAAATGAGACTCGCATGAGGAACATAAACCTGCCCATCCATGGAACCCAGCACTGGAACTCTTAAATCAAGTCATTATTCTTGTCATTTTTAGAATTTAATTAGCTTAAAATATGTTTCTAGTAGTTGCCAATATAACAATTTTTTTAGTCCATGTCATTTTTTGTTTGTTTTTATATAATACAAATGTAATACCAGCATATCTTTGATCTAAGTAGTATTTAATATTAAATTCTATCTTCTTAAACAAGGTCTCAAATTCGAATCTTATAGAAAAAAAAAATTGAGATGAGACTTCATAAAAAATGATCAATTAAATTTTTCGATCAAGATTTAGCATCAACAAAAATTGATGGATACTCCATAGTAATAACATACAAATAAATAAATAAATAGAATACAAATGTAGTTGTTTTGTTTGTTTCTGCAAAATATAGTGGATTTATTGCCATATGTTATTAATAATTTTCTCAATGCTTATATAAGTAGCAACTATTTTAATAAAAAAAAATATTAGTGGTTATACACCAAAAGACAACTCACTGACATTTTATTTGATCAAAATGCAAATGTGAACTAAAAAATGTTTGACCAAAAGTATCCTAAAAGAATAAAAGATTTCCAGTCCACCCTTTCTCTGTCCTCCACCCAGAAAAGAAAGGAAGGAAAACCCATGCTAGTAAGCTGCTCAAGCCTTAAGCAATGGCATGCTTTCTTTTGCACTGTAGAAAAATCAATGGACTTCAACAAAACACTGTTATAAGATTCTCTCTTTTGTTTGATACCTACCATGACTATTGACTACTCACCACTATCCCACTCGTGCCACTCTCTCTCTCTCTCTCTCTCTCTCTCTCTATTGCACACACGTCACATGTATCTTCCTCACTAATAATTCAACGCTGTGGTCCCCTTGGGCCCACCCCACCTTCCATGGCTCAAGAGAGAACTTTTCATACTTTCAAACATAAATTTTAATCAATCCAATACTACTTTTTTTTCCAATAAATATTAATTATTAATTAATTTATTAATTTTTATCAACAATAAAAATCAAACTCATAATATTTCTTTTCTCTTTTTTTCTTTCTTAACTATCAAATTAATTATATATCCCCCTAATAAATACTTCTAATAATAATAATAATGGGCATTTAAATACGAAAATAGTAGTTCTAAAAGGCACGTCACTTTCTCATATCATTAAATGCGGGCATGCGACGTAACTACATAGGCAAAAGGACAACAGTAACACCAACCACATTAAATTACATCCGACCAAAATATCACCCTTCCCTTCTTCTGTAACAAGTCCATATACCCTCCAAGTGAAGGCCCATAATAACAATAGCACTAAAACACACGAAAATCAGTGTTTTCCCACAAGCGTGTTGTTACATTACTGTACCATTCGCCAAGTAGAAAAATGGAGAAGGGTTAAGGGGGGGGGGGGGGGGGCCTTTAGCCAAAGTTGTCACAATCTCTCTCACAATAGGGAAGGGTGCTTAGCCCTGGTAGTGATAATTTTTACATCAGAGAAAAGGCAAACCCACAAAGGATTGAACACGACAAGGTTACAAAAAGAGGAAGTGAGGTTGGGCCCCATAACAGCCAAGAGGCGTGCACTCTCGTTTTTGGGTTAGTTTTTTGGAACAACCAGTGGTCTTCTCATTCAAAAAAAAAATAAAAAACAACACACACAGCTCACATCCCATGCCAGCGTTAGTGCTACTTTCTCTAACCCCCAAGACACGGACTAATCATTCATTTTTGTTTTTTCCTTTATTGCGGCATAATACCTCACCTCTTTCTTCACACACAAACTACTATCATTACTCAAAACCACCTGATTTCTCTATCTTCTTCCAACTTAATAATTGAGCAAGGGCTTCAAATGATTCATTTCACATTCATTCACACTCACCACTACCACAACACCCTTTCATACCTATGTTTATTCTACAAACCAAAAACACAAAGATAACGTACTAAATAAGTGATAAAATGATGCTGATTTCCAATTGTCCAAAACTTATATAGTAGCATCAAGTCCAAGTTCTATGGCCTTGAGTTTCAATGATTTCAAGTAACGAATGGCTTCATCAATAAGCTCAATCGGGTCCTTGTCCTTTCCACCAGGAACTATGCATTGCAGAATGCTCAGAACATCTTGAATCTTTTCCTTTCTCATCTTTTTATTGCCTAATAAGGAACCCATTTCACCTGACCCTCTCCTACTGTTGCCACCACTGGAGCATCTTGATTCAGTATCATCTCCAACTTCGGAGGGTCTTTTCCCATTCAGAGAATTAGCAGTGTCCATGAACTGCATGTCACCATCATCATAAGCACCGTCCCATAGCTTTCGCTTCTTTGTTTCTCCGACGGAGCTAACAACTTCTTTGGCGGTTCCCCTATCCGGTTCTTCCTGGTTATCATCGTGTGTGGTCATTGTACTGGGTGAATGTCCTGTGCTAGTAACTTCATCATCATCATCATCCTCAGTGGAATAACCATCACTGTCAGAGTAAAGCAATGCATTGATTTCCTCTGTGTCCTCATGCATCTCGCTTTCAATGTCATCATCAGTTCTTTGATTTTCATCAACTTTATCATTCAAAGTTGGTGCAAGTCCAACCACATGATTCACATCTCTCCTTAAATTAAGCAATTCATTCCCATTGTTCAAATTGTTGGAATCATGCAGCTTTGATTCCCAGGAAGTAAGAGGACCCCCAAACCTTGAACTATAAACAAGAGTTGTTTGATCACGCGTTTGATCAATAACCAGGAATTGCTTCTGAGGGAAACCCAATTCCCCATTCGGCACAATTTCCTCCCCTAAACCTTTCGCGTGGCCGGCAGGGAGTTTTTCCTCTGCAATTAAGTTACGAGCAGGCATAGTAAATCCCTGTCGAAAGCGAGGCAAACAATAAAACCAACCATGAGGTTCACCAGAATGTCCTAACTGCGAATGAGGTAGCGCAGAGGATGTATAAACTGGCATTGCCATGTTTCTCAAGACCACATTGGCACCCGGATTCATAGCTGCAGAAGTACCATTTTGCTTCCCCATGCCAAAGGGTGCAGCAGCATCGAAGGAGCTTAAATTAGGAGATTGCCAATCAAAATGCAGATCCGGAATCCAGGTTCCGCAATCTTCTCCCATTCAACCACAATAATCACCTAAAGATTTTCAAAGCACGCTGTGAATCAACAAATAACCACAAATGAAAGAAATGAATGAATGGAAAAAATAAACAATGCAATATGTACCTGAAGAAAAACGATTCAAACACAAGTGCTATCTTTTACTATTGGTAACTCTTTCACCAACAAGGAAAACAACTAAACCACCAGCTTAACCCAAAACGAACAAAGCAAAAAACTATTACGTGACAGGCTTGAGCAAATGACGGAAGTATTCAGCCTGAAAACACCCAAAACAAAAATCATCATCAGCTCATACTTTCCTTAAAAGATCAAAATTAAAAAAATAATAGAAAAAAGGATAACCACAGTTTCTTCAGTTCTAGGATAATATACCTGGCAATCTGTGAGAGGTTGAAAGCATGCTATAACCCTAACTATTATGGTGGAGCTCCCTGCAGTTCCATTCTCATGTTTCAATGCCCGAAATCTGGTTTGACTCGCTGCTTGGCACACCATAACTACTTTTGCAACCCTTCAAAATGGAAGAACAACTATGTTCCCAGAGACAATGAACCTGAAGTCTGAACCCTCCCAACCGAGTAGTTAAACCGGTAATGAAAAATTTAACAATACACAAAACTAAGATACTAATTTGACTTGTCTACAAACACACAAGGAGAAAGGCTAGAAACTAATGACAAGCTGGGGGTGGGTTTCTTCAGCTGATCTGACGGACATAACAAGGAACAACAACAAAAAAATTGGATCCCATTGATTCAAGGCAATGAAGAGATGAGTGAGATGATTCTAAAAAGGTTTTTTGTTCAAAAGGGACTTAAGAGTTACAGAATAACTTTGCAATACAGATTCAAGGAAATCACTTTGCGGTATACATCAACAGAGAGAGTAAGCCACCACCGCATGCTGCTGTATCCTTATCCACTAAAAGATGAAGCCACCAACACTACTCCTTCACCCAAAAACCCGTTCAACACCCTGCAATGGAATTCATACAACACAGATCTAACTATTAGCACAGATTAACACCTTTCAATTCAGCTCAAATCATAACCAAATAAAAAAGTAAGATCAAAACAAGAAAGGAAAAAGTTTCCATTTTTTCATTTCCTTTTTTCCTTCCCTGAATCGTATTTTCGCAAAACAAAACCTTCAGAGCAGGGTAATTACTGAGATTCAGCTAATCTAGGATATAATTTTTCATTAGAAACATATAAACAGAGACACTTTAAAAGTTGCAACGATAAATAATAAAAGGAACATACATACATAAAATTCAAGAGCGCCAAGCTCCAAAATGGAAACAAGAATTACCTAAAAAAAATTACAATTTTTTTAATGAAACAGATTTGCCCACGAGATCTGGTGCAATAAATGAGATTCAGGTGTATGAATTGAAGCTCTCCAAAAACTAAGCAATTTATGCAAACATTAAATTATCCTATGACTAACTAAGAACCAAATTTGGGAACAAAACATACAAACACACACAGAGGAAGAATAAGTAAAGAAAACATAAGATTCATGAAAAGGAACAAGAACTTACAAGGATGTGTGTGTCCAGAGTGAGAGAGAGAGATAGAAGAGGGAAGCGGTTGAGAGAGGGAGCAAGCGTGACTTTGGTACAGTCAAAGTGGAAAGTGGAAACTGTGTTGTATGTAACCAAGGCGAGAGATGAGGAGTTGAGTTAAATAGAAAAATGCATTGACACATATACCCTTGATTCAAGTCGCAGATCAAAATAATACTAATAATTTATATATTTCTAATTACCAAAATAATAGTAATAATGGTTTTTTTCGGGTAAGTAAGCGTTTTTTTTCTCCTTCTAAAATTATTTTTTAAAATTTTAGTAATTAAAATTTTAAAGGGACTATAAACAAAATACAAATTTATGGAGATAAAAATTAAAAAAAAAAACTGAAACCAAAATTGAAGAAACATCTATCTACAGGAATTAAAATTAAAAAATAATTTACAAAAGACAAAAATAAATAAAAAATGTTACCTTACAAGAAGGAAAAAAAAAGCATATTTAAGCATGTAATAAAATAAATTAAAAGAAAAGGAAAGTTGAGAGTGTTGTGGAAGGTTGATTCACTCATTCATTTCATACGTGGCCGTGCGTGCGTGAGGGTTGAGGACGCAAGAGTGCACGCAAGCTATTAAGTGCACAATCATGAACCACAGTAGTAGCCTAAACCTCAGGTTAAGTTAAAATGGATTACAATGTTATGTGTGTGTGTGGCCCCGTGGGTAGTTCTATCACATGACCTTGTGAATGTTTTTGTTTGGTTTGGTCAATGAATTACTCACCCTCACCCATGACCCATCACTCTTGACCTCGGGTTAGAACCAAACCACATGGTGTGGTTAGGTGTGGTTAGCCTTGTCCCCGTTCCCCTGGACGAATCTACATCCCACCCAACCCCTAATCCCATCATGTGCATCGCTTATTACCCAAGGCTATGAAATGCTCATATATAACGCGAAATTCCTATTTTGTCCCTCTCAATCGTCATAATTATTCACCAGCTATATAGTCCCACCTCTGCACAAAAGACATTCTGTACGGTCATTTGAGGAAATCTGCAAATAGTTTTCCATGTTACAACCAGAGGCAAAAAACTCAAATAATATAATTTTAATAAAAAATTGTTAATTTTGGACTGTTTGTAAACTAATGATGCCTAGGGTTTCTCCTTTTAATTTCGAGCGTTTTGACACATACTACGCCTCAATCAAACATTTCAATCAAAAGTTATGACCGTTCGAAGTTTATAGACACATCACTCCATCTGTGCATGACACAAGTCACCCTGTGGTGGAACGCACCCAAAATTGGGCATGACCCCCCTGGTCACACCTGAATCTGGGCGTGACTGGTCATGTCCAATTTTAGACGTAACTTACTGCCCCAGATTGATAATTAGTTTATAAACAGTCCTAAATTAATAATTTTTTATTAAAATTATATTATTTGGGTTCTTTTTACCTGCAATGAGAACAACCAACAGAAGAACATATTAATACTAATATACTTTGGGTCCAACTAATTAATGTTCTTGACTATTAATTGAGAAATTAAAAAGAAAAATATTTATTATGTTAAAAAATATTAAAAGATTATAAAATGTAATTTCACGTATTTTATTAAAAATAAAAAAAAATTAATTAATGCACAAGAACGCGTATTAACATTTATTATATCTTTTAATTGTAAATGTAAATGTCTATGATTGGTAGATCGGACAATTCTCCTCGTTAAGTGCTAGTGTGCTACCATGCATCTTTTGCTAATGTGGCAATTGCAAATCCAAATGTGATGTGAAGAGATTAAGAAAAAAACAAGATAATACTAGGTGGAAAAGCCTATGATGATTAATTTTCTTTTGTTCAACTCAATATAGAAGTACTAAAATTTAACAGTTTTGTTTAACATGCATGCTACTACACTGTTATTGTCATTGTTACGCGTTACTTTTCTTCAATCAGTAGTGAACATTGTCTATATCACGCGTTTATACTAATAAGCCAAGGCTATATAGATTCTATTATGATAACTAGCCACTTGCAACTTGAGTGTCAAAATTTGTATCCTTTATTTACTAAGTATAGTTTCCATTATCACCAACTTCAATTTTTTTCACACTAATATCATTTATATAATAAATTTTTATTTTTATAACAATCTTCATAAATTCACATTTTTCTTTATTTCTCTCATGATTATAAAAACAATTATATATTAGCTCGTTGTGAAAAAAAAAATCTCTTTTTCAAATTATAATAGTCATCTTGTGATAGTTTGGACTATGATAAAGAGAAATTGTCTATAAACTATGTAAGGCCTGTTTGGATGTTAAAAAAGAAAAGAAAAAAGAAAAAAATGAAATGAATTATTTCATAAGTTAAAATAAGTATTTTATTAGCTAATTTGTAGATATTATCTCATCTTTTAGAGAAGCTATATTGGTGAACTTTTACAAATTAACTAATGGAGAGCTTATTTTTACTTATGGAGAAGTTTATCTCATCTTTTTACTTTTATTTTCTTCTTCTAGAAATGTTTCTAGAGAAGCTTATCCAAACACAGGGCCCGTAGATTCAAACTATTCAATCCATTTGGTTAACTTCCCTCTACAAATGCAAAACTGTTCTCAGCTTAAACTTTACAATAACTTGATTACTTGAGTATTCTTGTTAATTTTATTATCTACTCCACTTTTCTTTCACGGTATCATTTAGGACTGTATATCAAATCAACAATTACCCTATACACTTCTATAATCGCTTTAGCCATGTGGCACAGTGAATCCTCTATACATAGGTAAACGCATGCTTGGTTTAAATTTTTTTCAGCAAAATAACTAATTATTTTTTAACATTTTCTTCAACACAATTACCAAAAAACAAATAATTATTAAAAAAAAATTAATGTGGCACTTTTGTTTGCAAAACTTGAAGTACATGGGGTGTACTTAATTTGTATACAAAATTTAATTAAGCTCAAAAGCAAACATATATAAACATAAAAAATACTACAAATATACAATCATCGTGATAGATGGAAAAAATTGCAAAAATGAGAACATGAAAGGAGGTGATGACGGGGATTACAAGATGGAAAAGAGTGAGCATCTAAATGTTTTCACATGAACATCAATAATTTGTAGCTTGACCGTTCAAAGCAGGAATTATAGAGGGACCCACCCATCAGCAAATAGCATATCATATCACACACAATAATACTTTATTATATAAATAAAAAATCTCACACTCAATCACAACACCTGACGGTGTATTTCTCCTTATTAACCATCGATGACCTAACTTTAGGGTTTGGGACTTTGGGTTAAAAGCTTAGTAGGCATTGGTCCCGCCAAAGAGTACCATTATACTTTCCATTGATGTGATATATGGATGTGCCTAAACCATCAATATAATCATCAATATGAGGTTGGCCCATGCGGGCTATACAACTACCTGATTTATTATAAGTTTGCGTAAGATTTGTTTCCTAATTAACCATCTTACTTACCTTCTAGTTGAAAATAATTACTTTTAAAAAAAAAAAAAAATCAAACTTAACTTGTGTCTAAACGTACACCAAATACCCAAAAATACAGTGTCATCTTATCAGTTTCCGTTTGTTTTAAAGTTGAATAAAGTATTTTTATTTTAATTAATCTTAAATCATTATTAGATTATGTGTATATATAAATTTCAATCATAAAATTTACTTTGAAATACGTGCACAATAATAAGAGAAATTAATTATTGTTTTAAAACAAAGGAACTCTAATACTTCCAACCAAAAAAATAGGGACACTAGTGTGTGTGGATACTATAAGAAATCAATTTTGGGGTACAAAAATCGTGATGTCATCGTAAATTTTGAATTAACAACAATGTGTTGTTTGAACTCCACCATGAAATTGGTCACAATTTTACTTCATCCTGCCGTCACCCAAAACACATGCTAATACTTTGTTTGTTACCGTTAAAAGATGGAATAGAGTGTGATTGACACTCCTTTCATTTTTATGAGAAAGGAAAAAAAGTGTTAGGACATGAGTTCTATTATATCTCTCTAAATTTAGATGGAATAGAAGAGAAGAAAAAAAATATTTGAAATAATCAAATATTTTTATTTATCTCACATTTCATTCTTTTATAAGAGTTTTTTTTTTTATCATTTTCACATTTTTTTAAAAGAAAAATTCACTTTCTTTCTTTCAATTTTTTTTCTCCTACTATCTTCCCTTTCTTTTTCTTTTCTTTGCTCTTTTTTCTTTTCATTTTATTTCCAAAATCAAACATACGCTGAATAGTTATTCCCATACGAAATGGGTTCATAAACATACAATTAAGTTTTTATTTTAATATTATTAGTTTTAAAATGAGTTGATCATCCTAATCCGTTGGATGAAACTATCTAACTAGATGATGAAACTCTTCATTACATACCAGAATTCAATTATCCACGTTGTGTTTGCATTCAAATGTGAAACCTTTACCAATATTAAGGTGAATACACATCATAATTATGTTTATTATTCAAAATTGAATGTGTCAAAATTAGTTTTAAATTTGATCTACTTAACCTACAACCATATCAACCCTCTTTGCTTTGAGTATGGATCCTCTCCAGATGAGAGAAATTGAGAGAGTGATAGGGAGAAAAATTATTAAGTATTAAAATTAAAATTAAAATTAAAGAACAACTGAGATCTCATCCAGATTTTTCAATTACTGGAGAGGTTCTTCTTCCCTCAGATTTGATGTTTACAACAGATTCTATTGTTGTGTGTAAATAGAATTTGTTCAACCTAATTACCAAATGAACAAGAACTATCATGTCAGCCACAATATGCCTGGCCAGTCTTTTGTAGCTAGATAGAATTATTTACGTCATATATGGTGAAATTTGATGAACAAATATTGTACCACCCGCAGTACGTACCATTGCAAATTGTTTTATATGGGAATTAGACAGTGATTTAATTTGTATTAATTGGTAAATCAAAAGTATTATAATGTTTGACAAAAGACTGATCCTAACATTTCATAATAGGAATACAATAATGGCCTTCTTATTCCTCTTCATCCTACTTAAAAAACCATCTTTGAACGTAGTACTTCTTGATTAAGATCTTACAGCAGAATAAGAAGCTCATCTTTCAAAATATAAGTTTCCCAAATCGGACAAACTTGACAGCTCTTTGATGAGAAATGTTGATTGATCATGGAGTCGGAGAACAGAAACAATAACTTTTTGTATTATTGAGGACTAATGCTACGTGAGTTTGCATATTAATTTTATTTATTAAATCTTGTGCTATATATTTCATTTCATTCAACTAAAATTAATATTAAGTTTTATTAAAATACTTAGCTCATAAGTCATATTTTTAAGATTATTTTAAATTTCTTTTATATCTACATAATTCTTTATCATTGAGATTTTGTTCTACCGTATAATTTTTAAAGAATTCTGTAGTTGTCATTTTTTATAATCACTATAATTAGAGTCTTTGTTTCTCTTATAAGATCTTGAGGAATTTTTATAAGTTTCAATTTTTTGAACTGATTATTAGACTAATCCTTGATTTAGAATTTAATCATTTTTAAATTTTTTTGTATCTCTCTAATAATATATTTTGTGGGAATCGAACATTAATTTGATCTTTTACACAAATTTAACATGTGTGGTCAATTTAATTGTCAATTTAATTGTAATTGTCTTTGTTGAATTTTGTAGTTGGTTTTTACAAAGACATTTTTTTACTTCTTGTGTAAGTATATTGTCATGTTCTGATATTTTGATTAATTAGAAATTAAAGAAAAAACATTTGAAATTAAGATACATGGCAATACTTTGGTCTTTTAGGGTTTATTAAGCCGGTTTAGGTAAGTTTTTATTGAATACCAAATGAGAATTACTGACAACTTTCAATAGAATTATCACCAACTACCATTTTACCATACAATAAACAAAATATATTAAGTCTATCTATAATATTTTGTGCATTTACAGTGTTGATTGAGATTTGATATTTTCTTAATTGAAGATGAGACACCACCTTTTAGCTTTCTTGGAGGATTTACCTTGGGGGCCATATCCTTTGGAGAAAGCAAATTCATATTTAACTACTAATTGTATAATGTTATATAGCATGAATATAATATGTGTAGTGTGAACCCTTTTTACGAATGTCCAATGACTATTTATCTCGTAGTTAACCTTTCCATTCACTTAGACCTTTTTAATATTATTCATTCATTTATAGATTGCCTCTTTATTGTCTCAAATATTAACCTTTGCATTCACTAATGGGTAAATTTGGTGGTGACCTCGCTCCCTAAAATTCACCGATATATTCAAAGACTGCTCCACTTTCTACGCCGGTTGATAGATGCTTTGTGATTTGGTTTTGTTCTTTTTTACACTGACTCAAAACCTTTTTTTTCTGTTTTTATTTTGTACTCTGACCAAAACTTTCTACAGCCACACTTTACTCTACTTTTTCTTTGGGTCCTTTGTTCTATCATCCCTATAGGCAGAACTTTTCCTTTCGTCAATTCTATTTTATTTTATCTTTTTCATTTTTTTATCGACATCTTTTTCACCATTTCCTTTATAATCCCAACTACCAAAATTATAAATTGTTACGAATCTTATTGTTCTTGATGTGATTATGTAAACGGTTCTGTTTATTAGCACGCACCAAAATATCATGATCATTGGATGGCTTCGATTGAGATGGTTTATTAGCTGGACATAGAATTATCATCCTAGCTTGTTGATTACTGAATATCATTAGAAATTGATAGCATTCTCTAAACGTGCTTATTTCCAGTAATTCATTTCTAATGTGTTTGGATACCTTCTAGAGTCTCCAATTTTAACTCCTAAAATCATGGTGGAAATTGAAAAGATTGAAGCAATTATTTGTTGTTTTGACTTTAACTTAATTTTGGAATTAATTTTTGTAATTATAATTTACTGTAATTTTTTAAGTGTGTATTTTTATTAGCTTATAATTTACTGTAATTTTCATTAGGTAAGATTTTTATAAAGATTCTTTCATTAAGTGTGTACTTTATTGTAACTTTTTATCACTGATGTGAATTAGGAATTTTACTAAAAAGATTTTTTAAAACTAAGATTCTCCCATAATTAGCTTATACATAAGTTAAATAAAAGAGATGTTATAAATTAGTTTGTGCATAAATTAATTTTGAATTTTGGGAGAAAGATTTTGTTTGGATAATCTTTTGGATATAAATGTGTATGTCAAAAATTTAATTAATCGTATTATCAATTGTAGTAAAGAATTTTTTTTAAATTTTATTATCATATGTATTATTTTATTAAATTATTATTTTTACAAGTCTTTTTTTCCTTTTAGACAATCCTATTTAAAATTGTCAGACATTAAAAATTAGTACTTCTTCCAATAATTTTTTCTAACTTCTCCAAAAACTTAAGTGGATAGTTGACTTTATTTTTTAGGAGAAATTTAATTTATTCTAGCTTTTTTATTCTATTCTCTTGTAAATTATTTTAAAGAAGTTTATTTAAACAGAGTCTAATTATTTTACCTCATTAATCATTATTTTCCTTTTTCTTGCAAGTACTATTAGAAAAGTTTAACCAATCAAGAATTAAATCTAATTACAAATCATTAAGACTTTTTTTAAGTGTTGTCTAAAAAAAAACTCTTTTTGGTCAATCACTCCTATGTGCTTCAAGAATTCGACACGGAATGTGATGTTCTATGTATCAAACACCCGTGTAAGTGTATTAAAAAAAACTGTTTAAGGTTACATGAATCTCATATAAAAATGAAACCTTTTGAGAGAGCAAAAACATTAACTTACACAAATGAATATTATCCTATTAGCAAAAAAAAAAAAACTATGAATTTATTAATTGGAAAACTAATAAATAAAAAAAGTCATTCTTGTCTAAATATGAAAAGACATGAAACACTAGCACACCATCTCTGTCATTGCACAAAGATTTTAGCAAAGAATATACACTTCTTTTATACGGTAAATCTGTCTCCTATCTTCAATTCATCCAATATATACAGAGTCTTCATTCGGTGTTCAATATGCCCGAAAATCGCTAATTATCTGTTGCAGTTAAAACTTAAAAGCAGAAGCCTTATATTAAGAGGGGAAAAAATTAGTATAATATTTCATCCAGTTTCAATTTTTAACTCTTAATATTTAGGAGAGTGAGACAGATTTATCATCATTTTCTAATTGTCAAGATTATTTTACTTCGGTTGATAAATCTACATGGATACAGACGTGGGGACAACCATGTTATGGAGAGGGAAGCCAAAAAAAAAAAAAAAAAAACATGGTTTTTTTAAAATGATATGTGACAAAATTTAATTGAAAAATAGTAGAAGGTGATTCACTCTCAACGTTGCATAGTTTTAATAAAGATTTATATTATTTATACAACATATTTCTACCATACCTCCTACCTTTTCAAAAAAATTATGTATTAAAAAAATGTGTTAAAAGAGTCTGTACATTTGTTAATGATTTAGTATTCTACGCATTTATTTTATTTATTTACTTATTTACAAATGTCAAACATTACCCTGTAATATGGATACATCATATACGCATGTCATGACTCAACAAGCTTGTTTTTGGTTTTAGAGAGGTAAGATTTGTCAGTGGTCTTATACCATCTGCACTTTCCATGAAAAACAATGTCAACCCTTAACTGGGATTAATATTAAATTAACAAATAAAATAATCAAAAGGAAAAAGCATAAATACTGCGAACAAACAGGGCATGGTACCACCCTACTAAGAAAACACAAAGGGATGTGTAACCCACGATTTTATCACCTGAAAAAAAATCTTATGCACAGAGAAGAAGATCTCTAGCCACCCAATAAAATAGGCACTCTAAGCAATATTAAATTGATAAGAATATGCATACTTTCATGCCCTCTTGTTTGGAGTGAAGGGAACAATCAACGAGCCCAATCAAGTTCTTCCCCTTCATCCCTATCCTATTGGGTCTAACCTTTTGGTGGCACTTCTTCAACGGCTGCCACCAAATACTAATTAAGGTGCAAAGCATCAATTCCTTTTCAATTAAAAAACTATACCCTTCGCATATGAGTCAATAAATAAAGCCAATTCTTCTGCACGTCTGTGTGTTATTTTATCATCATGGTCACTTTATTACCAGATTTTTTTAATATATATGCTACCTTTCAATATAATGTCATTTTGGAAAATAAGGCATTAATTGGCAATGACATGAACTTTGTGGTTGTTTGTGGATCACCTAAATAACAACAAATCCCCATGGCCTAGCTAGCTACCTCAAGCTTCATGGTCACTGCCCAGTGCCCACCAAATGGAAGAAAAGAGGGACATGATTCTTAGTGAGTCGCCAAATTCCTTTTACTTTTTTACAAATTCCTTTCTCCTTAAATGCTATTTTTTTTCTTCTCTAAAAGCTTTCTTCTTAACTGTTATTTTTTTTTCCTACTCTTCTTAAAATTAAGCAGCTTAATTATTATAAAGCAAAAAAGTGAGTGATTCTTTATATATATAGTTAGGAAAATGAGATTTTCACTACTAAAAAAAACTCAATTTATATCTCTTAGAAATCATTGTAGTATTTGAAATAGTAACATTTTTGTAATATTAGGATGGTATTCTACCTTAATTGCCTTAAAACTAATCTAAAAAATACATTCTATATTTAGATGTCAAGTCTAACCATAAGTATATAATCTTCCCATCCCTGATTGTAAGAATCTTTTAATTAATTTACTTTTTTTTATAAAAATGATTAATTTAATTAATCATATTAAATTTGTCAATTATTTATATTACTATTATAAAATTATTTTTTCTTATTTCTCTATCTACTTAATTATTTCTCACAAATGCTTAGAAAAAATAATTAAGTGAGGATATGAAGAAAAAATAATAATCGATGCATCTAAAAATTAAAAATGAATACAAATAAATTTTTTTGAAAAAATCTTATAATTTAAAATGGATTATAAAAAGATCTTATAATTAAAAACTAATTATAATTAAAGACGGAAGGAGAAGAAATTAAGTGTTTTCAACATCAATTGCTAAAATTGATATAGAAAGCAACTTTCTACCTCCATTCCACAATTGATTTAAAAAGTACTCATTTATTATATCAGCTGATATTACATATCGTTAAAATCGATCGTAAAAAGTAAAAAACAACTGATACAAAAATCATTTTTTACTAGTATTTTAAGAAATAGTTTTTTTCTCTCTCTCCTTGCTCTCCTCACTCTCTCAATCGGTTCTCTCGTTTCCCTCTCATTTTCTTATTAAACTCCCATCTTTCTCCTTTGTCTCTATTTCTCTCAACTCTATCCATGTTCTCTCTTACAAAAACTCTTTTAGTTAAAAGGAATAAAGCTTCCAGTATAGTTTCTACTTTAATTTTAAAATTCTTATTTTAAATTTTAACTTCAAAGTGACTTCTAAGTATTTAAAAAAAAAAAAGAATCAAATATAACATAAAATCAATTCTTTGTACCATAACATACATTTCAATTCAAATTGATGTTTAATATTTATTTAGACACATTCCAATAACATCTAATGTTATCAAAATTAATTCTTCACATCTTTACAATAAAAAATCCTAAATTGTTACATAAATCGGTGCAAATATATAGTAAAGTATGACCAGTAAGTTTTTTTTCTTCTTTTTTTTTTTGTTAATATGATCTCATGCTTATGGTGAAAATTAAGCTAAAAAGTCTCACCATAAGCTAAAATTAACTTGCATATAACTACAAGTTAAAAATCAACTTTTATCTCATGTGAAGTTAATATGAGAAAACTTCTACAACTTAACTTATATATAGATAAATAATTTTAGCTCATTGTCAAGCTTTTTTTTTCCTTTTTTACTTTTCTCCAATAAGTGATTTGAAAGAAATTTACCCAACCAACCCTTACCCTAACATTTTTACCCCGTCCCTTTAAGTTAAGCCTCTTCTCCAAGTCACAAAATCACGCAAGAAAGAAACAATAAGTGAGGAAGATAAAGGGATCAAGTATTTTGCTTTTTTGGGGGGATGGGCATTGCCCATTGGTGGGGTGAGAGTGTGTGGGACATAAGACCATGGAGCCATTTGGCTGTGGATTCTCCAACAGAAACATCCACGCTTGGAAAGTTAATAACGCTCTCTCCATTCATCCACCACTTTCCACTAAAAAAAACTTTTTAAGAGTTTTTTCTTTTTGAAAATAACACAAACCAATGCAAAGTTAGACCAAAACGGAAGGGGAATCCATTCCCCGGGCATTCCCTTATAATATGTTAAACACCACCCACTTTCTTAGACTTTTATCCCACACCCTAACCTTTTTCTGTTGTTCACAATCACATTTCTATTCCCCCCAAAGGAAAAAAAAAAATGAGTGGAACTTTCAACCCTCTCCATTTATCGTTTTATCAAAAAAAAAAGTGGAACAATTTCATCATTTTCTTTTTAATGCCAAACTACGGCCTTGTTGAAGTGGGTAATTGAGTGATTATGTCAGATTTGGTTAGAATTTAA
The DNA here is from genome assembly GCA_007407185.1 of Glycine tomentella. Classification (NCBI taxonomy): domain Eukaryota; kingdom Viridiplantae; phylum Streptophyta; class Magnoliopsida; order Fabales; family Fabaceae; genus Glycine; species Glycine tomentella. The sequence goes on from PYAF01003299.1 coordinate 1,032,225, forward strand.
ATTTTTCATCATCAATACACGTGTGTCAACCATTTTCGTGACTACCAAGACAATTCCATATTTTAACTGGTTCTCTTTTTATCAAATTTATTAGTTAATTTTCATAAATCATTTCCTCCATTTAAAAAAAAATAAGAAGTAATAATAGTACATAATAACAGCTAATGCCAAATGAAGTGTCTATTTTAAATTAAAGATTTTTTTTGGTGTAGACAAGATTTAACCACTCAGCTAATATATAGTTGTTTTTTAAATTTAAGAGTTAGCTTTTCCCTTTTGTAATAAGCAAATATGTAAACTGAAGGAGTACAAATATTAATATCATTGATTTGAATTAAAATATTGTTATCTTAACTAATTTTTTATTGACGATAAATAATTTCCCCCCCCTCATTTTACGTGTTTTTTTATTGATCATTTTACACGTTTGTTTCGAGTCAAATCCTTTCTCAATTAACATATTTTTATACCATTTATAAACGTTATGTAAATTGCGAAAGTTTTTATTTTGAAGGCATCATTGCTTAAATTACATATCAACGCATAATGGTTATGCATGGACATTTGTGCCTGAATACGTGTCCCATAGCAAGAAAAGGGAGGAGCATTGACAATGTTATCTTTATTTATGAACAACATGGACGAGGTAATCTTAAACAGTGATATCAAAGGCAATAACTGCACATCTATTCCACCATGAGTAAGTTGCCAAAGTGGTGGGAGAGTTCATTTTTGTGAAGAATCATGGTGTTTTGAAATATTGGAGTGTAAGTTTGCTTCTAATTATGCCAGCACTAACTTCGTTACATTGTTTTAACAAAAAAATTAGGTGATTTAGGTCTTCGAAATTCACAAGGTTAAAACATACATTTAGATTAAAAATTACTAACATAAATACTTATAATCATAGATACTCTACAAACAAAATCTCACATTAACCTTAAAATATGAGTCTGATTCTCTATCACTAAACCAACTTTTATTGGCCCAACTTCTTTACAACACACTAAGAGCCCATCCACCATATATATTGTATGTCAACCTGGAATAATGGTTCCATATGTAACCAACTATGCATTTTTTGTAAGCATTAGATGCATGGTCCAAGCATTAGCTTCTTACACACAGTATTGCTTGTTTCTTAAATTAAAAAACATATATAAAATTTTTTATTAATCAGAAATCAATGTTAATATAAATTTTTAAATAATTATTATAAAATTAATCAAACATATCATACATAATAATTTATAATTAAATGATAATATAAAATTGTTTTACATTGTAAATATATTTTGTATTTTCTTAAAAAAAATTGGGATAAGGAACATGTTTAAAATAATTATATTTTTTTTATTAATGATTGAAAAAACACTTTTAAAATATATCAAATAAACAGTCATTTACTTAATTGCTGACAATTTTCTTGTTAACAATTGAAAATCATTCTTAAAAATAGAATAAACAATATTTTAACAATTAAAATTTTTCTCCTCAACCTTTGTAAAATCGCTCCTAAAATATAATATAGACAACCGAAAAATTAACATATATAAATAATAAAATAGTAAAATAATAACCCGTATATTAATAATATTGCTTAAAGATCATATCCCATATCTTCTTCCTTTCTTGGGGCTATCTCTCTACGCTAGCGGTTAGATATAGGCAACACTAAACCACATTTCTTAACTATTCCATGGAAGTATCCGCGAGAATGAGTGTGCGTGTTTGTCCAAGCTTCGTGTAGTTGAAGGCAATCTGCCTCAAAAACCTCATTTGTAAAAATTAGGTCTATTGCCAAGTTCATACCTCATTTGAGACACAAAACTTCAGCAATACTAAAATAGTACTATTAATGTTTTATATATAGTGTTGTTTTATTTTAAATACAAGTAAAATTTGATCATATAATCACATATTAATAGTTACAATTAAAATTGCTTAAAGATCATATCACCAATTGAAAAAATCATCAGAAATATTTTATAATATAATATTGATGATTCTAAAATGATAAAATATTATTTTTCGTACTTTCAAATTCAAATAGTTATATCAATAACTTTGTCTGCATGTTTGTTCACGATTTTGATACGACAATCAAATAAATCTTCACAAGTATTTTGGGAAAAAAAATCATAAATATGGATATCATGTAAATAAATATTACGTTGTCTGTGCATGAGACATGTGTTTTACTTTTTTCAATAAGATGAATGATGATGTGATTCTTAACGTTGAGCCAAAAGAAAAATAGGGAATAGTAATTTCCTGTCAATCACACGTAGGATACTACTCATAAGTGCGGTGTGGTGGATGTAAAATGTATTGTGGAACTAATAGAAGGGTTATTATTATAGCAATGTCTTTCGAAAATGTAGTGGAGAACACATTATGTTTCATGTACTAATGGCCAAAGACTTGTTATGACTTGTTGTAAGTTGCACCGTGTGCCCATTTCTTCGCAATAATATGAGCATGCATTGTCAATTGACTCAAGTCCAATAATAATTCCCTAGCTACGAGCCTGCTTCTACACTTCTCTACTTTTTTGTGGGATTCTTGAAAGCTTAAAAATTAATGGCATCATTAATCTTACCCTATATTCCTGCAAAGGCTACAGTTAAGTTCTCCATTACAGTCTTAAAGTAGGGTTTAACTTTTCATTTTTAACTTGTGCTTCAAAGTCAAAATTATCCACTTCAGATGGTAATGTAATTATCATATTAGCACAAAGAAGGACAATTAATCAAAGAATAAACCCCAACTCTAACCGAGAAGATTTCGCGTAGGCTCCTTTCTAAAGAACCGTGCTTTCTGGTTATTAAGCACTCTAAAATACTTGATGACAAATGGTAACTAGCTATGTATGAGAATAACGAGATCACTTAGGGATTTGGGATGGTATTAGTTACATATTAGAGTTATAGGTGATTTGAAATATTAGTAATCAAATATCCTTAACCAAGCCTCCATCACCAGTCACGACACGAAGAATCAAGTGAAGAAAGCACGAAGCATTCACTATGCGTCTATTCAACTATCTTAATTAATTATGCTAAAAAAGCACAATCTCAATTAATTAATTTTATACTCCCTCCAATCTTAAATATAAGAAGAAAAAAACACATTTTTCTTGATGTAAAGTATAAGAAAATTTCAACTAATTTTATCTCATTTAATATTATTATCTTTAAAATATCCTTCATTTAGTGGAATCATTGAACCATGCACTTTGATGCGTAAAATATGTTAGGTTTGTCCAAGAGCAAGTGTACTTTACACAACAGTAATAATAAACTCGAAAGTCCAGATATTGAAATCAAAGGACCAGTTATATTCCCAATTAGTTAAGTTTATTAAACTAACAATGAAAATGATTAAAAATGATGATTTAAAGATTTTTATGATTTTCATTTTTATAAGAAAACAAATAAATGAATATTAAGAGAGGTTTGAGTGATGATAAGAATGACCAAGGGTTATGATTCACTAGTACCAATTTTCCCACATCCTAGTCCTAATGAAATTCCTTTTCCAGTTAATTACAAATTCCCAAAATTAACTAAAGCCTATGATCAAGGTTAGAAGATGTTCTTTGCCTTAAATCAATACCACAATGATCATGAATCTATCAATTTAAATCAAAGGATAAAATCAATTCTAGGGATCATTAATTATAGATTAACTAATGTATTGGAGATTACCTAGACAGTTCAATCATGCAATTTGGTGCAAAACATTCTCTACCTAAATCTACCAATTACATGCAGATGATCACTACTATGCGATGAATTGAGTATTAGAATGATTGATTCCAAATAAACAATAAAATAAGGAAGACAATTAATTAAAATAAAACAAATGGAGAGTTACATCATAACCCTGAACTAGGGTGGATTAGCCACTCATGATCAAAGCAACACTAGCAATTATAGATAAAATTAACATAGACATACCAATAAGCAGGAATGATGATCACGATCCTTTCTAGCTGTGTTGTCCACATTCTTCAGCTCTCAAAAGCCCTTAAGATTCTCTCAAATTTGTAAAAGATAAAAATAAAATTGAAGATTGAAATTTGCAAAGCCTAGATACCTGTATATAGCTTCCTAAAGATATCTGCACGAAAAGACGTACCATGCTTGTGGTCGGAAGTGTGTTGAAGCCTTTAACCATTATGCATTGTTCATGACCCTCATGAATTAACCCCTCTTGGTTAACCCCAACCCTCATGAATTGATAACGACCCTCATGAATTGACCATGACCTTTGTCGACTCTTGATGTTGTTATAGAGGTTGTTATCACTTTATTGTAACTGTGTTGATTACTATGTCTATAGTCAATGTACCACAATTGTGATCAAGTGTTGAATCTTTAAATCTTCATAAATATGTGCAATTTGCAACTTTTTTGCTCAACTGAGCAGTTATACTTCTGCATTACAAAACTAGTGTCCAAACGTGAGTTCTGCCAAGAAAATGCATGCAAAATGACATTAAAACTCATACAAAATACCACTCAGAAAGTGGTTTATCACCTTCTTCTTATGAGATTTTACTTATCATGTGTGGATTAGAATCTACAAGTGGCTCAATTTCTCCACGATGCTCCTAGAAGACCCAATTACCCACTGGTGGCAACATTGTGGTGTGATCTTTGGATCCCTGCATAGGAAACACTGGTGGCTTGTTGGATATCTACAATATAATGACCAAGGTTTAAAAAACATTGTTTGTATGGAAAGTGGCGCGAATAGAGCCAGATGCGGCGCCATTAGCGCCAGGATGGCGCTGGTAGCCACAGAATTGGTGCGGTTAGCGTCAGAAAGCCAATTTTCTCTGGAATCTGGCGTGGTTAGCGCCAGAGTGGCATCGTTAGCGCGGGAACACGGACAGGACCACTATAAAAGGGTCATTTTCGCGATTTTTGGGCCAAAAAGCTTTTCTTCTTCTTCCCTTGAATGTTTCCACCATTGTTAATGAGGAAAAGCTCCAAACCCACTCAATCATTGACCAAAACACTTTACTTTCAACATGAAAGTTGAAGGGAACTACTCAATGAGCTAGATTCTATCATCACTTTTCCCCTGAAAATCATCCAATGGAGAGATCGTTTTCTCTAGGGAACTTTTCAAAGTCTCAATTTCGAAGGGAAAGGAGGCGTTTTAAGGGCACTCAAGCTTGGAGAAGAGTTCCTTTAGCCTTCCTTGTCGATTTAGAGGTAAGAAACTTGAATTCTATCGATTATTTAAGAATTTTTTCTTGAGGTGAATAGTGACCCTTTTGAGTTATAACTGAAATTAGGCTTGGGTCCTTTGGAAAAATATGCTTAGGAGGTTGTTGTGATGAAGGGCAAAAGAACCTAAATAATACAAATTAAATAAAAAATTACGCATTTGGGGCGGTTTCAAAACTATTTACCAATCTAGGACAGTGGGAACCGCCCAGAATTGGGCAGCACTGGAGCCGCCCAAAACCAGGCGGTTCCAAGGGGGTAGAACCGCCTGGTTTTGGGCGGCTCCAGTGCTACCCGATTTTGGGCGGTTCCCACTCCTTTTAAACCCCAAAATTTCACTATTTGTACTATTTCAGCTTCTCTCTAAAAGCTCTGCCTTCTCTCTAAAGATTTTGCGTTGGGTTTTAAGGCGATTTATCTCAGTATCAAATCTCTGCCAACGAGTAAGTTAATTTATTAATTATATATTTTATTTAATTTTTTATTATGCGTTTAATTTAATTATTTAATTTTTTATTATGTGTTTAATTTCATTATTTAATTTTTATTATGCGTTTAATTTAATTATTTATTTTGTTGATTTGTAAATTTGTTAGAGCCATGTTATTTATTTGATGTTGTAGAAAA
>PYAF01003299.1:1040141-1056111 GCA_007407185.1 Glycine tomentella
TAACCAATATGGCTCTAACAAATTTAAAATTCAACAACATAATATATTAAATAATACTCATAAGTTAAATAAATTAACTTACCTGTTGGCAGAGAGAGGTCAGACAAAAGCTTTAGAGAGATGTCAGAGAAAAAATTTTTAGAGAGACAGAAGGCGCAACAGGTTATGTCTGAAAAAACCAAAACGGGAAGGATTTAAAGCAGCTGGAACCGCCCAGAATTGGGCAGCACTGGAGCCGCCCAAAACCAGGCGGTTCTACCCCCTTGGAACCGCCTGGTTTTGGGCGGCTCCAGTGCTGCCCAATTCTGGGCGGTTCCGGTTGCCCCAGATTGGTAAATAGTTTAGAAACCGCCCCAAATGCGTAATTTTTTATTTAATTTGTATTATTTAGGTTCTTTTGCCTGTGATGAAGGATTAGCCTTGAAATATAATTTTTATGGACTTTGGAATTTGGCTTTGACAAATGTATGAGTAGGATAAATATTGGTCAAATTGATGATATTAGGATATGTATGAGCCTAAGTGCTTTTACAATATATGTTAAGGAGGCTATATAAACGGTGAAAATGTGTTGAAGTAACCGATTTGGCCACTTTGGAAATCGTTGATATGTGACATGAATAGAGTATTAAACTCTCTGAATTGGTTGATGCAAAGTCTTAGGGAGACTCTAGGGCCTTGGTTAGGCCGAGATAGATCTCATTGAGGGTCTATAAGTCACTCGTTAGGTGACTAGTTCTTGTAAATTAGAAAAGAGGTTTATATGGAAAAGGAAATTGAGGAATTCAATAGTGTTTAATAATGCAAATGCTGATCTTGACCAATTGTTGGACTCAATTATGATAACCTTGTAGAGGTCGATAAAGGGGATCGGGAGGAAATTCTAGCATCTTATTTTGAATGTCTCTCACAGCCCCGACTATGTTTATGAGAAAGACCCATTTTTTCTTGCCATGGTGGAAATTATATAGCTCCTTCATGTTTTCTTTTTTGGACGTTATTTGGACCAAGTGTTGCATGAGGTAAGTGCAGGCTATTTATTACAATGTGTAGAGATCCTTAATGTCGATTATGGCCTATTTTGGGTAGAGATTTGCCTTCCAAAATATGCTATAATCGGTGTAAACTTATGAGTTAATGGCTCTTCACAATTGTTTCATACTAATTAGAGGGGTATAACTTATACCTTTTATTTCTATTATTATTAATAATATTTTTGCCTATTCCAAAAAAAAAAAGAAGCAAGATCCCTTGACACCAAGTACATACAAGCACACCCACACATACATGATTTCTTGACACTAAGTGTAAGTCTAAATTATTATTTGGCTAAAATATACTTTTAATTTTTTCATGTTTTAGATTATATCTAGTTTGGTTCCTTATGTTTTGAAAAATTTAATTTAATCCTTTAAGTTTTTAAAGTAAGTTACAATGGTCTTTCTGAAACAATGTTCGTTTTCAATTTTGTAACACAATTTTGAACATTTTTACTAATTCAAGATGTAAAACTTGTCTCATTATATTTACTTATATGAAAATTATGAAATCCATTTGATTTTCGAATAAAAAAGGCCAAACGTGATAAAAAAATTCCATGAAAATGAGTCTCACGAGCAATTGAAAAAGAATATAATATACGATTTTTCAATTTTTTGGTTGCTCATTTGATTTACTTTTCATGTAACTTTCACTACCTTTGTTACCTTTTTATTTATTTAAACATCAATTGAATTTTATAATTTTCATATATATATATATATATATATATATATATATAGTTCCAATAAAATAGGTTTCACTCAAATAAATCATAATAGGATTCAAAATCATGTCCCAAAATTGAAAACGATCATCATTGTTTTAAAAGAACCATTTTGACTCACTTTATATACTTTAAAGATTAAATTAAAAATTTAAAAACATAAAAGATCAAAGTGAGTATATTATAAATCATAAAGGGCTAAAACTGTATTTTTGTCTTAGTATTTCAAACACACACATAAAATATCCCTTAACGCCCAATGTAAGTCTAAATATTACTAATCCACAAACTACATAAGGTTTTCATGAGTTCGATTCTCTTTGCCATTCTACCATGAATTGAAGATCGCTTGGAAAAAAGGAATTAGATGTTTGGTTTGTGAGTCTAATTCTGAGCTACCCTTGCTTCTCATTCAACATAATGATTGTTCTTTTCATTAATTCTCATGCTCCAATTATTAAGAATATGCAATGGGAGCTTCATTTTTACCATTGTCACATGGAAGCAATATGCATATGTGTGTATATTGTCTTTCGAAGATGGGTTCTTCTTCTCAAGATGGAATCACACTCCTTGATTCTTTTCCTGCATCGATTGTGCCTCTGATTCTGGCTGATGTCACAGGTGTTGCTCATAACTTCATATAAGAAGTAGTTTAGACAAATCATGAGATGTGGAAGTTCTCTTCATTTTTTTTCTTCTAGGAGAAGAATTTCGTTTTGATCTCACAAAAAAATTGTCTTTCTTTCTATCTTTCACTCAAAACAAACCACTAAAAAAGTCTTTAAACATTCAAAACCAATTGACATCTTAAGAGAGATAGGGAGGAAAAAAAGAGAAATGCTAATATGATAGATGATGAGATGTGATAAAAAGATAGATAAGATAGAAAGAAAGAAATTAGGAATATTGATGAGGTGTTTGATATTTAACTGTGTTAAAAAATATAATGACTTTTTTTTTTGTCAAACTAAAAAAATCTCAGAGTTGGTCCAAGGATAAAACAAAACAAAAAATTCTTTAGTTCTTCCAAGGTTTTGCTCGATCTCAACATTAGACATGAGTGTTTGAAGCACTAAGAGCATCTCCAACACAGGAGCTTCCACGGTTCCTTAACTTGAAGAAACCGTTCCTTGAAATTTTTTTCGTTGGAGTTGACTTGCGTGGCGGAACTGTATACTCAAGAATGGAACGCGTTCCTTATATAAGGAATCAGAGCTTATGAATAAAATAATAGTATCGGCATCAACTACCCGTAAAAAAAAAAAGAGGGAAAACAAACAAAAGGTTGTCGAGGTCACGTGGAGGAAGAGGTTGCACGAGGTGGAGGCCATGCGGAGGAAGAGGCCACGCCGCGCGAGGTCTACAGAGCACGAGGTGGAGGCCGTGCAAAGGAAGATGTTGCACGAGGAAGCCGCCATGTGAGGAAGAATTCGCGTGAGTGAGAGAAAGAAGAAAAAGGAAAGAAAGAAGAGAGAAAGAAGATAAGAATGCGCGTGGTGGTATGGTGGAAGAATGTAGAAGGTTGTTGATTTATTTTAAAAAAAAATCAACATAAGGAGTCAATGGAAGAATGTAGAAGGTCTGGAAATTGAAGTAAAAAGTAATAGAAGAAATGACCGTTGAAGGGTGAAAAATGTTAATCAAATACATTAACAAATTAATATTAAATATAATAATATATATGTTGTTGCATTTAAAAAATGCTAATGATCGTGGAGGAAATTGGGTGCAAATGTCACAATTAAATTAATATTGGTCTAGTCTAATAAAGGATACATCCTTAGTTCATGTTTTTTTATTTTTTCTGATATTATTGTGTTTTATTATCTATTATTATATAAAATTTTATTTTATAATATTACACATTTCGTTTCAATGTTATGTCCTTTTATTATTTATATTTTATTTTTCTTCAATTATTCATATTTTTTATTTGTATTTATAAAAATTGAAAAAATGTTAAGTTTTGATAAAAAAAAAAATGTGTGAATTTTTTGAAATTTTTTGGGGTTTTTGAGATTTTTTGCATTTGAAGTAAAATTTTGTGTGAATTTGTTATGAGTAATATGACAATGTGAAAAGCAGAAAGAATAATATTGAAACCACAAAAATGAGATGAAAACCCCTGACTAAACATCACCCCATTAGAGACTAATGCAATGACTATTGCTTTATCATATTTTGAGTGAGTTTCTTTAAACTTAAAATTTTATAATATCTTGAAACAGATTCCCCCATGATATAAAAACCTGTAACGTATATTACGAGATGATTTTTTTTTATACGTTACGAGATGAGATTTAAACATGCACTTCTTATTAAATGTATCACGACTTCATATAACTTGAGAAGATGCAACGAGCCAACGAGGAACTTAATAGTAGTGGTATTTTATTTGCGGCCATTTTCTGTTATTCTGGATTCTATGATTAGTTGGTTAGACACATGACAACTACTTAACTTACCTACTTGAAACGAAGAAAATCTCCAATTAAACCACCCTATTCTTCACATAAACCAATCACGAGGTAGCAGAAGCAGGCACGCGTAGCAAGAAGAAAGAGAAACCAAGTCACGCGTCACATACTCACAAAGGACAAAACAGTAATTTACGTACAAAACAAACACAAACTTATATTACTACTACAATAATAATTAATGATTATTAGAAAACATAATTAATTTTTGTATGGTACCGTACGCATTCAAATATAATAATTCGGTTGTGCTCACCCCGACATTATTAAAATGAAAGCTCAGATTAAAAAGAGCGAATTGAAAAATGGGAAGAAAATCTTAGAAGCCCCGACCATCAAATCTCCAGCACAGTGAGAAACAGCAGACTGTGGGTCAGAAAAGTCGCACACACGGATTCAGAAAAAAAAAATTAATTAATTAACACGCCGTCTTATGTAATCTTTCATTAAACAATTCCTATTATTATTATTATTATTATAAAATCAAAGCTTAATTTAATTTCCATTCACATGGGGGTGTAAGTGTAACTTTATTTTGCTGCATATTTTAATCCAACCAATGTTCGTCACAAATGTGTGATTAATGTGAGAGGATGTGTTGTGGTGATATGTTTGAATTGGATCGCAACGGGTCATAGGGGTATAGGCACGCCTGAGAGAGCGTGAAAACTGAGAACTGAAAAGGGAAAAGAAGTGTGGGTGGTGTAATGGTACTGTTTTTTCTTGTTGCTGGTTATGACTTATTGGTATGGTATGCATGTAATAAGCGTTCTGAGAAAGATCTGTTGAGTATGGTAGTAATGGATTTTATTGGCGCATGCATTGGTGCACGCTCTGGCTCGTGGATCCACAAAATCACCCTAATGTTTCTTATTGACTCAGCCCATAGTTAAATATATGGCGATAACTAATCAACAAAAGTTGATTCCTCCATAATAAACAGCCTTATATTCTAAAAAAATGTGCATTTAATTTAATTTTTGGTGTCAATAATGAAAAAATTTATTAATAAATAATCTATAAATATTTTTGTTAAGTATTATTTGAGTTTTAGAATCTATTTGATTATGTGAATATTTAAAATTCAATTCTTCTAAACTTTTCAGTATAATATAAAAAGGAATAAATAGACAAATTTCAGAAAATATGATAGGCTGATAAATCAATTTAAAGATAAAAAAATACAAATTTAATTTTTAAATAAAAAATATGATAAATTAATCTTATCATTAAATTTGTAAAATTATTTTATCGTTAAATTGTAATATTTATGGATCAATTCGACAATAAATTATATTTTTATGATTAATTTAATATTAAATTATAAAATTTAAAATCAATTATTATTAAATAATCTATAACAAGCAGAATTAAATTGTCACAATATTTATACAGATATTAAATTTGAATGAATTCACTATTTATTAAAATAAAAAAATGGGGCTATAGCTACTAGCCGAGGCTAACTCTCTTGAGAGTTCTCACACATCCCATGCAAACGCAACGCGAGGCAAGGCAAGTGTGCAATCGCAAACCACGCCACGCGAACTGTCTCTGTCGTTTTGGGATATAGGCTGTCGTACCGTCACTGGGTGTGGTGCGAGTAGGCTTTTGGTAATGCGGTGGAGTAACCAATGGGAGTACGAAACGTGGCGAGGTGTGGGCCCAGTCAGCAGCGTCTATCGCGGAGGTGTAGCCGCCAGTGGCGTGCTTTCTGGTCTCTGCTCTTGGAGTTTGGAGTCTTATGCTCTTTTGCGCTTATTCTCTCTTGTTTTTTTTTTAGTTGTCCATTTTTAGCCTTTTATATATATATATATATATATATATATATATATATATAACTAATAAAAATATAAATACTTTACCTTTTAGTATTAGTTAAAAGTATGTATTTAATTTTAATGTACAATAAAGTTTGTACTTTAAAAATATTCAGAGTCAAAATATAAAAAATAAATTTCAATAGTTTATAACTTAACTCACTAGACTTGAATTTAAAACTGTTTTCTCTAAAAATATTAGTTAGTTATGAAAATTAAACCTAACATAATCATATTATTATAATATTTTAATATTACATATTTATTAATTTATTTAAAGGCTAAATATATTAGTCTATGTACTATAACTTTATGTCAAAAACTTATTTAAAGACAAATTTATAAGCATATTAAAAAATATTTTATTATAAAGTAAATTTTAGGTTAAGGAAAAACAAATTATATCTTATAAACAGTGAAACTTGAACCTTAAATCGGATAAAACAGAAGAAACTTTATTCCTTTACTTTTGTGAAACATACTGTAATTTATCTTAATGTAAGTTTAACTCCTAAATAGTAAATACTCCATATCAACAAATTGGGCGTTTGTGGAATGTGGTGAGAGAAAAGAAAGGTAGTGGTTGATCGAGTGAATTATAAATGAGAACAAAGGGAGAAGATGGTAAATTAGAAAGATGAAGATTTGATTGCTCTTGGCGTGGGTCAACAACTTGTGCACAAGGAAGAAGCATAAGCAATATTGATTATTGATTGAAGTTAAAGTACTACTCTGATATGAGGAGTGAGGAGTAATATATTAAATGAAAAATCAGTATTTTTGGATATTAGTAAAAAATTTAAAAAAGATTTTTTTTTTATTGAAATACACAAAATAATACAGTTTATGATTTTTTTTACATTCTTATTCAGAATAAATATATTTTTAATTTTTTTTAATAATATCCTAAGAACTCTATACTAAATACCAATATCAACATCCAACAATAGCCTAACCCCAACGTACATTGAGGGCAGTGAAGATCATCGTGACCCTTCTAAATTAATTTAGATTCCTTCACTTCTTCCCATTTCCCACACATATAATTAGTCAACTCATATCATATACTAAATTTATAATATATGAATATGACTATGGTCTCCTCTTTCTTTGTACTATTTTTTTTTATTAAATTTCTTGGACAGGAGCACTTTCCTACAGGCTTCGCAATGTAGTACTGCATTACTGTACTTCCATTATTATGATCGTTTTTTTACAATTGTTATTCTCCTCACAATTTGACTGAGTGAGTGCCATGGTGTTTCTTTCTTGACTTATTTAATGTGACTTTAAATCAATAACAACATTACAACACATGCTTTTGAGATTTTTTTTTTTAAAAGTAATTATATTATATTTAAGCACAACTCATTAGAGTTTTTTTATCCTGTCCTGTGTGGATATTCATTTTTAATATGCTTATTAATTTGTCATATATTTATGAATACTTGTTGTTATTTATCGATTTATTAAAATTAAAAAGTTCAAAAAAAAAATCCACGCCAATAGCCGAGGCTAGCTTTTCCAGTTCAGCTAAATTTTGAAATAACCAATTTATATATATATATATATATATATTCCTTTGTAGTTTGAGTGAGAGTTTGAAAATTTAATTTTAAAATGAAATTGGTTTTGCTTAAATTTAAATTTTAAGTGATATAATTTGTATTTGAAAGTTTTTTTTAAAAGATAATAAAATAAAATTAATTTTTTTTATCTAATGTAAAATTTATCTAAAGTTGCTTCTTTTTTAAGCCAAAAATCAATTCATCAACCCATAAACCAAATAGGCAAAAATTTACTTAAAGTTACAATACCTGATATTTTCAATATTATTCTAGCTGAAGCAACTTGATTCATTCTTGATTCTTGAAGTGTATGTCAAACCTTAAAAAAGCACATTCTATAATTTTATCTACAATATCCAAATGATTTGGTCATATGCAAACGAATCACATGAACCCTGTCATCCAAGAAACATCAATCCGACAGATTTCCTTTGAAACTAATATCCAGTTCGATGTAGATTGTTAAATGAGTAAAGGCTTTAAATTATATAAAATATAAATGACAATAAGAATAAAAATTGTACAAACCAAAAAAAGAAGAATAAGAATAAAAATAAAAAATTAGAATATGAATGTCAGTTCAGTTTCACAACATACAATTAGAAATAAAGTAGCATAAAATATAAGTACACAGTTTTACTAATCACCGTGTGAAATATGATGGATAAAATTTATACTTTGATTCTATTAGGTTACTTTTTATTTTAATTATCTTTTAACTTTTGTTGTTACGTTTTTTTTTATCTCATTCCCATTAGTTTTAATTTAGCTTTTTTTTGTCAAAATAATGATTTTACATTAAAAAATATTTTAGTGGAAGTTTAAGAATATATTTATTGAAGGTTTCAAGTACTTTTTTTGTTGCTTGCAATTCTTAATTAATCAATTTTAATCATCGAGAAGTATTTAGTATTGATTTTATGCATTGACAATGTATTCGTCACCGTAGTATAAGATCTAATAAAATAGTTTTTTTTAGTGTTAATGGAAATCATAAATCACCATAATAGATTAAACCTATATCATAGTTGACGAAAAATGTCACAATTTGTAATAGTAAAAAATCAACACAATTAACAAAAACAATCAATGAAAATTTAGAAAATTATATTAAAATAAAATGAATTAAAATATTAAAGCGTTAAATTTAATAATATAAATGATTAATGTTTCGAAACAATGTTTATGAAAAAGATTAAGACTGAATATGGCCCTAAAAAGAGAAATGCCATCAGTCATCAGACCACGAACTTTTGAATGCCCAAATTCCCAACTCTTTAGTTTCAAAAGACATGGCCCAACATCTATACCAATGGCCAAGTGGACCTTAAAAATATGTCATTTTTTCGATATATTATTATCGGTCAATGGAAAGAAGACAGAGAACATTTTACAGCCCTCATTCCTTTTGCTATTTTCAATTTCATCTTGTTGTTTTAAGATGGTATCGGAGCACAATCCTAAAACCAAAACACCATATAAAAACAACAATAAGGATCCCTCAAATCCATACTCCATTCGTCCTTCAGATCACCCTGGTCATATGCTTGTTGTCCCATCAAAGCTGAATGGCACCAATTACCCGTCCTGGAGCAAACTGATGACTCATGCTCTCATAGCTAAATCCAAAATTGGCTTTATTGATGGGTCAATTCAGTCATCTTCAAAAAAAGATAAGCCTTCTGAATTTGCTTTGTGGAATCAATGCAACAACATGATTTTATCATTGCTTACACACTTCGTAGAACCCGACTTAGCCAAAGGGGTCATTCAAGCCAAGACTGCCCATCAAGTTTGGGTAGATTTCAAGGATCAGTTTTCGCAAAAAAATGCTCCTGTGGTTTACCAGATTCAAAAGTCCTTGGCTTCTCTCTCCCAAGGCACCATGTCAGTCTCAACTTATTTCACAAAAGCCAAAGGTCTTTGGGATGAAGGAATTCACACTTTTCACCTAAATATATATCACAATGTGACGTCAACCCTAAAAATTTTAAGACTGTCACGCGGGCTATTTCGTCCCACAACCCAGTGAAATATGTATGCTGATATGGCGTCTTTCTATTGGCCACATATTTCGTTATAGGTGTCAGTGAAATATGTGGTAAAAGTATCAGTGACTGGACAGAAAAAGGACAGGACACGTATCTGAACCCTAAGCCAAATACATGTTACCCACGTGGATGACAGTACCTATTTCGCTAAGAGGTGGGGCAAAATACGTGGAGTACTGACAAAAATTACACGTGTCAGCTTCCTAATATTTCACTGATGGGCATAGCAAAATATGTTCAATATTTTGCTACCCAGCCCAACGAAGTTGGTCCTATATAACTACACCCCCAACCTCCATTTCTACATCACCACACACGTTCTCCTCATTCCAATGCTTTATTATTTTTCGTTTCAATTTCTGCAAATTGAGTGGCTGTAAAAATTGTTTAATCACCATTGTATATTACAATGGGAGGAAATATTTTGGACCGAACGGTCAAGTCTTTGAAGGAGAAAGTAAAATGTTCCATATGCCCCCAGGATGCAACTATCATGATCTGATGAAAATGATTTACAAGAAGTTGAGATTACAACGGGGTCTATTTGTCTCTCGATTGACTGTTAGATGTGCATCAAGCAACCCGGTGCAGTGAGTTGTTGTGGATATTGTAAATGATAACGATCTAGCCTTAGTTATAGAGGCATGCACATTCGACGGAGGAGACCGCAAATTTATCGAATTGTATGCGGAATTAAACTATGGTGGACAGTCAAGCAGTCAACGTTTTGTCCCACCCATTGGCTCCATTGACATTAACAGAGAACCGCTGATGAATCTCGAAGATAGAGATGTATCCCCATCACCACCACCACCAACACAACCAACCCAACAAATGGATTATGAAAATAGGGATATATCGCCCCCACCACCACCACCAACTCAACCAATGGAGACTGAAATGGTACCGACCCACGACCCAGCTTGGTCTATGGATAGTTTTGAGGAAGAGGTGGACAAAGGTCTTATTCGAGACAGTGACTCATCGGATACGGATGTAGATGGTGATTTCGATCGTGTTCTGTCTACCACAGTGTGTCCAACAATTCCTTCTCCAGGCATTGTCGGAATGCAAGACCCGCCTCCGGTTCCAGGTATGGATGCACAACGGTTTGTCAGTAGTGTTAAATTTATTGTGGGTTTAACAAAACAACGTGTTGAATGTGTCATTATACAAGAGAGGACAATGTACCATTTTGGTCTGACATAAGCCATTACATGAATATTAATTGAGCATACCCAGATCAGGAATTAGATGACATGCAAGGAGTGCAAATACCTAACTAGAAGATGGGTCAAGAGCTATATAAGGACCAGGTGTTTGAGAGCAAGCAGAATCTTCAAATGACAATAAAACAATACTATATGGCCGAGCATCCCACAATCATAGTAGAAAAAAATGATACGAAAAGGCTTATAATGGTTTGTGAAAATCATAATGATGGTTGTCCATGGAGCATGAGGGCATACCAAAAAAAAGGTGGCACTGAATGGGTTGTAGGTATATGGAACAACCAACACACATGTGTTAGTCAAAATCTTTCTCAAGATCACAAGCAGCTTGACTCAAATTTCATATGTTCGTTGATCTTAGGTACTTAAAATAGCTTATATTGGACTCCAAATTTTGCAGTAAAATTTTATTAATATATTATTATTTGATGAAATGCAAAAATGATTAGGGAGGACCCCAGTGTTAAAATTCGGTTAATTCAAGAAAGGAAAACAACAATTCTCAGATTTCATATATCATAAGGAAGGCATGGAAAGCAAAGCAAAAGGCTATTGTCAAGGTTTTCGGGGATTGGGATGAGTCCTATGTGTTCCTGCCAAGGTGGTTGGGTTACATGTTAAATTTTGGTCAAGGGTCTGCCTATAAGCTGGATTTGAACGACCATTTTATTGATGGACGACTCGATGGAAGTGCTAAGGTCTTCAAGAGGGTGTTTTGGACATTTAAACATTGTTGTGATGTTTTTAATTACCGCAAACCTGTTATCAGCATCGGTGAATCCCGAGGAGAAAGAACGGACCAACGGAATCACACCATTTGGCAACGCCATCAGAGAACGGAGAGGGGTCGCCAGGTAACCCCTCATTCCTTCACTCTCTCTATCTCTCTCGATACTCTGCTTCTCCTCCGCTCCTCCTCCCTTCCCTTCTCCATTTTCTTTTTTTTTCTTTTTTTGATCTGTTGTTGGTGTAGTTTCATCTCATCGGTGAGCCCTTTGGCCACCGACGAGATCCTTAACTTTTTTTTTTCTGTTGATTTTGGTTGTATATCTTTCCGTTTTATACATCTTCACCTTCCTCAAGGTATTTTCTTTTTTTAACTTCACCACCGCGCCATCACTGCATTTCCACCATGCGCCACCCTCGCGGCGCCAAGCCCCTCGCCGGTGGCGGCAGGGGGCCACACCTCCTGTATGGAGGTTCATCACCTTCTTCCCCGCACTGCTGGCTACTGGTTGTTGTGCCCAGTTGTTAAATGTGGGTTGGGTTGGGTCGCTTTGACCCATTTTGAAACAAAATATATAATACTGTGTACACCACGTGTTCATAACTGCATCCTTTAGTTGTTGGGCCTGGCCCTTTTTGAAACAAATACCTAATGCTATTTGACAACCCATTTTCATATCTACACTTCGTCACCTTTTGGGTCAGGCCTATTATGAAATTAAATAAGCACTGCTAATTGCACATCTTTCCTTCATGTATGCACCCTGAATTACTAAGTGTACTCTCCACTTCTATTCTATTCCTTTCTATTACCATTTGATTTATTTGATTACGTAATGTTATGTCAATTATTTATTTATTTTTGCAATTTCACTTTAATTTTTTTAGTACACGCTTACGTTTCTTACACTCCATGCTGGGTCTTCGACTTGATTGGTGGTGTTTCAATAACATATGGATAGATTTTGTGAATATCATGCTGGGTCCCTGACTTGCTTAACTTCACAGAGTTTACCGCAAATTTAAAATCATTTCTAAAAAAGCTAAAAACACTCAAATAAATGATCCCTCAATTTTCTTTTTTCTAAAAAAATTACATATTACTTGAGATTGCTTCAAGGTCCAATGCCTTAACAATTCTTTTTCACACAATTAAAACAAATCTTTCGAAGAAGATAAAATCAACCTAACACACAAGTTATTTTCTACAAAGAACTACGTAAGTCTGATTTTCTCATTGCACTTGGGGATACGTATGAGCGAGGAACAATCCCTTGTCGACCTAAAAATCTAAAAAAATATAAAATCTTCTATTTTCTAAAAATAAAGTTTTGATTCCTTCTTCTGAATAAACAAAAATAAAAATAAAAAGATATAATTCATGTTCTTAAGGGAAGATAAATAATTAAAAATCCACTTTATTTTTGGCACACTCGATTAAAGGTTGTCGTCTTCATGACGGACGCGTGGGGTGCTAACATCTTCCCCGTGCATAAATGACTCCTTAACTCTTTTTCTGTCAAATCGTAGAGACATGATCAATATGGTTTCAACTTCAATTCACTAGTAAATAATAGGGGATTTTTATTGAACAATTTGCATGCGATAAACGAAAATTGTGAAAACACAAACTACAATTGATGAAACTAATAGAATTGATTAAAAGTATTGTAAAACAGATTAAAGAACATCAATCCAATTCACCAAACCAAGCAATGCGAATTATCATAGTCCTCAGATAATAATCTTGTTATGAAAGTTCAGTCAATTTCATTAGAAGCACTTCAATCGAATTAACCCCTAAATTAATTGAAACCACAAACCTAATTGAAATATCATCCAAATAATATGTGATTAAAATTCGAAATTAGGAAATGAATCCATAACCTAATCCTTTTTCAATCCTAAACACATTCATAATCATGAAAATTGAATAGAAGATTGGAGACGAAAGTGAACATTCACACAGAAATTGAAATACCAAACAAGAACTCAAATTCTCCTTACTTGGACTTGATCCTTGAATTGATTGATTATTTAGCCTTCTATGATCATCATCAATGGAAGCCCCACGAAATTAGTACAACAAAATGGAAGAACAAAAATGAAAAATAAAGAAGAAAATGAAGAACAATTGAGAAAAAGAGTTTTAATTCTGAAAACTTCTAAAATAAACTATAAAATATGTTTGTGCGAAAATGAAGTGTAAAAATCCACTAACTAATTTCATTAATGTATAGTGGCTGAGTCGGTAGAAAAGGATGGACCTTGATTAGGCCCATCTAATATAACTAATTACTAATTACACCAATTCGCAGTCCAAAATTCAAGTGGAGTGGTTCTGACTTCTAAGCCTAAAATGATATTGAAAATGACAGGATTGATCTCGACTTATCTCTGACAAAATTATAGATCCTTTTCTTATCTTTCCAGAGACTATTCATATGCGTCATTTGGAGTTCTGTAGAACTCTCTAGGTCCTGCACAAGAAAGATAGGTCAAGTAAGTAAAAAGACCAAAAATAAATAACAATTATCAATTAAGCTCACTTGTTTGTCTAAGGTAAAAATTGAATTGAAATAAAAAAATAAAAGTTCAAAAGAAGTCAAATAAGATAAGAAAAATAGAAAAATATTAAACTAAAAATACTTAGGGATGACAAAGTGGATCAAAACCCATCCAAAATTGGTCGGGTTGGTCCAATCCACAAAAAATGGGTCGGGCCGGGCTGGCCCACTTTTAGAAAGTGGGTTGAAAATACGAGCCCGTCCCACTTTAAGATGGCTTAGTGGACCAACGGACCAATCCACCTATTTTTTTTTTAAAAAGACAAAATTATTAAAAAAATAAAAATGTAATTAATTGGGCTTGACAATATGTAAATGAAGTCACTAACAAAGTGAAACCAACACAACAGTCAGCTTATCTTTGTGACAAATGAAATTAACTTGATAGCATGTGACACCCATATTTCTCTCACTGAGTCATTGGGTGTCGTATAGGATAATGGGAAAATCTTTTCTAAGAAACACTGTTTTGGAATGCAAGTTGTGAAGTTACCCACTTTAACTTCCAGAACACTTTGAAATAAAAATAGACACTCATTTTTTAAACACCTAACAAACAGTCAAGCACATTTTCTTTCTCTGTATCTCTCTTCATAGTTCATATCAAACCATAATATCTATATTCTATAATGCCTATATTATTATTAAATTAACTTTTATCTTTCTCTCTCTTCATACCAGGTAGCGCCCCAATCGTGCCCCTACGACCACTGCCTTGTCGCCGAAATCAAGCAGTACCCAAGCAAGGTTGTCAAGAAGGACTCCGCGAAGAAGACGACGAAGAAATCTATGGTAAAGGCCTTCGTGTTCGTGAAGCTCGCGAACTACCAACACCTCACGCCCACGCGCTACCAAGCTGGAAGAAGCTCGGAAGGCGGAACGGAACGGAACGCCGGAACAGAAGTCACTGCGGTCTCACACTCTGAGTCTCTCACATTTAATCAATACTCCAAAAAAAACATTAAAAGTATGTTTGAATAGGGAATTTTAATTGAAAAAAATAATTTATTAAAGAATTTAAAATTTATTATTTGAATATTTTTATATGAAGAATTTAAATTTTTAAAATTTTAAAATAAAATTTTAAACAACTAAAAATGTAGAATTTGAATTTCCTTCTAAAAGGTGAGAAATTGAAATTCTTCTATAAAAGTTCTAATGGCACCATTATTTGATCTGTTTTTATTGTCGGCGAGTATTTCGGCCTCTACTATTTTCACAGCACCCATCTCATGTGTCTCTCCATATATGAGGTTCAAAATTTTGAAAATGAAAAAAATTTAATTTTTTTATCCAAATATAAAATTTTAAAAATAAAAATTTAATTTTTTATTCAAATATAAAATTTTGAAAATAAAAAAATTTTAATTAATATATTTTAATTTTTCAAATTTAAAATTCTCTAAAATTTTAAAATAATTCATCCAAACATAATGTAAAGGAAATTCGATGCTCGATCGGTTGTACTTGGAGGAGGCCTTCCTCCATAATATCATATCATCTCCACTGCATATATAATATGTTGATGTTTCTTTTGTTGATACAATAGATTGATTGATTCTTTACACTATGTATGTTGGCCTAAATAATTGTCTGATTATGATTTTTCATATTGTAGAAAGGACCATTTTGATGAGTCATATATATATATATATATATATATATATATATGAGAATTAATTTAAATGATTTTCGACGAAACAGCGACCAATGTCTCTGCATAATTATTTGTTGGCTGCAGAGACAGATCATTTCTTTCAA
>PYAF01003299.1:1056211-1080517 GCA_007407185.1 Glycine tomentella
TTTGATTTTTTTTTTTTTTTTTTTTTTTTTTTTTTCTTTTATATTCATTCAGCCGCTTAGACATGTGCTTCTTCAATCTTAAAGTCTCAGCTTTTTTCGGTTGTTTTTCTTCTTCTTTTGTCGGTAAGGACTATTGTGATATAACCTAATAAAAATGATAATATTTCTCTGAGAACATATAAGTTACTAAAGGTAAAATTTGTAAAAAGAAAAGAAAATTCTAAACTTTTAAAATCAAGAATAATTCCAAAATGATTAATATTTTAAAACTAATGAACAAAAATAATAAAAAAGTCTACAGTATGAAATAAATACATGACATAAATGTCACAACAAAATCCAATTGACAAAAACATTTATTTTATTAACCTTGAAGTACTCCTTGGTATCTAAACAGAAACGGGTTCTTGATTCATTATTACAACAAAAGCGTGATTTTCTAAAACAATTTAATCCAATATTCCATAGTGTTTAACTAATTTTCCACTTCTCTTACTTTTTTCGTCACATATAAATGAATATTAATTTCATACCCTATTACATCTAATCGTGACCTAAACTACAAAGCTAAGAAAGATGTCTCAATTCAATACCTTGTTCGGGTGAACAATGCGTTGTCGAGCCATTTTAAACTAATGATTGGACTTAGGTGGTGTTACATACAATATAGTATTATTTTCATTGAATAAAAATTTATAAAACATGTGGAGGAATCGCCCCCAAGTATCTGGATCATCACTTTTTGTCTCTATAAACCAGTGGGGTATGTTACTTGCTAGCTCTCTAAATAGATTCCTTGGTGGGTGGTCTCCCTTTTGTTATGCCCAGAAACAAAATATAAATTAATGTTGAAATTTTTTATTGATTAGAGAGTAATTCAATTGTCATCCTATGTAGAGGAAGAGGACGATGTATATAACAGAAATTATGAATTCAATTAAAATATATTAAAAGTATAATTCTTTAATTATGATTTTTTTTTCTACTATGATATTACTATGAAATATCTATTGATTTTTATAGATAAACAATCTCTCATGAAAATTACTTATGCTGTATTTGATTTGGAGAATAAAAATAAAAAAGATAAATATATAATATTATTTTTAGTTAAAATAAAGTATAAAAGATTAAAAGGTGTGGGAAGCCACAAAATTTCTCGTCTATTTCTCTCCTAACTTCCTAAATCAAACACAACCTTAAAGCATGCAAGTCCAATTCTATTAGGTCTTACAATTTGGAATCTCCCACTTTTATATATATATATATATATATATATATATATATATATATATATATATATAGACACTATTGTAGTCATGTTATTATTCAATATGAAATCTCAAACATTAGTACTGAAGACATGTTAATAATTATGATTTGTTATCTATACAATAATAATGAAAATATTTTCCATTTGGTGTTTGTATTTTATTGGACAATTGTATTCTTAAATAACTTTTTTATAAAAATAATGTAGTTTTCTTCCAACCTAAACCTACAGTAACCTCCCTGTACTTCCGAATTGTTAGGATTTTATTCTATAGCTTTTTTATTAGTGGTATTTAACTTCCATTTTTGATTTATTTATTTATTTATTATTTAAATTTTTTAAAGAGGTGCATTTCTTCCCCTATGATAAAATTATTGACTTTAATAAAAAATGTTAAAAAATTATAACAAATATGATTTTTAATTAAGAAATTTTTTCAGTTTAATTAGTTATTTAAAGTTTTAATATACTTGAGATCAGTATGAGTACTATTTTTTCAAGTACTTAACAAATTACAAATTTAGCACTCGAATTTGAAATCATTTGATAGGTTAAAACTATCACAAGTATGTTGATCGACGTTATATTTTTCCTCATTCAATAGCTTAGTACCCAAACTTCTTATTCTTTTTTTTTTAAAAAAAAATATTTAATGGATTCGATCGTTTATTATTGTTTATAAAAAAAATATAAATAGCATAAAAATTTTGCAGTCATAGAATTTGGACCGCACAGGTTGGTTGTCCTTCAGCTGCAGGCAACGTAGAGAACCCTGATCCATGTTCAATTGTTTCCCAATTACTATTGTCAACGTAAACAAGGCCTAGCCCATTGATGGTCCTTTTTAGGCAACCTTTTTTGACAATCCAACTTGGACCAATTTTGACAGCTTTAATTGCACTATTAATTCATATTTGTTATTTATTAATAATAGAATTGCTATCCATTCAAGAATTGCAACAAATCATTCAATATATATTGCACTACTCAAAACTGCAACAATTCATTCAATATATATTGCACTACTCAATCATCTACAATTACTCATAAAACAAAATCATCAGCGATTCATGATACTATATTATTGTTACATAAAACTCAGCACCTTTGAAATTGTGCTCCTCGCTGCACATAGTTCAATAATTCAGAATCAAGCTTTTGAACTGAGAATAAAATTATACTGTAATTAAATAACTCTAAATTCGTTTTAGCAAATTCTGCGGAGTGATGCTCGTGCCCGTTAATGATAAGTCAAATTTCTTATTCATCTAAGACACTTCTCTTGTCAGAGACAGTCCTTTCAACCACTCTGCAGACTGAATGGCTATTCTTGCTATTTCCACTTCCACTGGCATCTTTCTTAGTGACAGAACGTTGCATGATCCGTATAGGAATTCCACCCAAATCAAAGTCCTCCTTCAAGGACTTGGTTAAGAACCTAATGTCTGTATCAGAAAGCTGAGTCTTCCCACGCACAAACGCAACAAATGTAGGTGGTCGGGCCTTAACCTGAGTGAAATACTTAACCTTAGGTTGTGCTGCTTGGTCTTTCCAAGAATGCCTGCTCATAACCTGATCAAAACCGACCCAAAGTGAGAAATAAGAAAGCAAATTTACTACCAATTGCATATTTTACTATTACAAAAAGTGATGATGGATGGACTAATTGCCTTTTGCAACCAACGGTTTAGACGAGCTGTAGGTAATCTTGAACACCATTTTTCATATGTATCGATGACCTGATTCAAGACAGTGGTCCGGCCCCTTCCCTCCAATGCTGAAATGAATACAACTGGGATCCCTGTTACCTGTTGACAATGTCAAAAGTCAATGCTGAAATTGGTAAGGACTGCATGACATGTCGACAGCCTCGCAAGTTACATATCTTCTCAAGTTTGAACCATGACCAATTTTGACATGTCTAAACACATAATTTTGACATCTATGTCAAAGACATAACACTTTAAAGCATCATGCATGTGTGTGACCATCCAATTTATTGAACATCTAGACTTACAGTTCAGCTTATTATTACATGACAGACCTGAGGTATAATTGTCTGAATTTCTTGTGGGACAACTTCCATAACCTTCTCATAGGATGATGATTTGTGTTTGCCTCTTAGAAGGTCCATCTTGTTCACAATCCCAACCAGACCACGTCCTTCTTCCACTGCCCGTCTGGCTATAACTACTTCTGCATGTTTCATACTTCGTCTTGCATTTATAATCTAATCAATACAGATTTTTTCAAATAAAATAATATTATCAATGCAAATGTAATTGCTAATGAGCATATAGAAAAATCTTGCTGATGGATCACACTTACAAGAGAGGGTATTCCACACACATACTTCGCAGTCTTTCATATAAGGGTATTCCATCATAATTGACAGGATAACTTCATATAAGGGGTAGGTACACAAAACAGAAGGGGATGAAATGGGACACATGTTGCTAACCTCAGGAAGAACACTAAACATGATCTATGGAATCTTCAATGAATAAGTATTTCATACCAAAATCAGCAAAATCTAAGCAGCAACTTCAACATTTCCAACCAGTAAATAAATTACTGGAACATATTTTAAAAGGTTTAAATTTGTGTTTATTAATAGAAACGAGTGAACTAAATTGGAACGATAGAGTAGACTTTATGAAATTGCAATTTATCAAGCTAAAAAATTGTCTCTATTATATCATAGCTGTGGCATTGTCCAAAACGTAAAATACATGTAACATATATATACCTCTTCTGCATCTAGTACCAAACAATTATATGAGCCCGGAGTAGACTCTTCCTTGATTGCATAATGCTCAAGGATGCTGCTCCTTTCTCCTGTTTCGTCCTCTGCAACCACCCAGCAGTATCAACCTGAATCACAGCAAAAACATGATTATATTTATAAAATGTAACTGAAATTTCAATATTAAATATATACTTAAGTTTATTACTCTTGAAGCCAAAGTATATTCACCATGGCTATCAAGTACTTTCAATCTTTTTATAAGTTTGGATGCTTATAACCATGCTAAGCATCACGTTTGACAATTAATGTGCCAAAAAAAAATTATTAAAGAATTAGATCAAAATCAAAATTATAGCAAGTTTATCATGCTCAGCAGACAAAATTGTACAATAGCTACTATGAAAATATATTTAAAGGTTATTATGAACTTTAAAGAGAACCTACTGACTTGCAATTGCAAATTTTTAAGATTGAAAATCAGAACCAGAGACACATGCATGTATGCTCATGCACACATGAAATGGAAAAGAAGCTTGTATCAATATCATCTAACTTGAAGGTCAGAGAAACAAAGAACTATTATGTTTTCCTCTTACAATCAAGATTCCTACTTGTATCTCCAATCTCTATCAATAATACCAGAAGTACATAAACAAAGCATTCATGGATTATAGATACTTACCAGATAAATTGTTCTTCCTTGAAATTCAAACTGGGTTCTGATTGAATCTCTTGTCAGACCAGCTTCAGGACCCACAAGAACACGGTCTTCTTGCAACAATGCATTCAATAAAGTTGATTTACCAACATTAGGGCGTCCTACAATGGCTAACTGCAATGGCAGCTTACTTTTGTCAACGTCAAGGTCACTGCTGTCCTCGACCTCGTTGTGGCTATTTTTGCGAGCACCTTCTTCTATTATGGTTAAATTTCATGACAGAAAAATCATCAACAAATAATTAGTTTAGCAAGTCCTTCCATGTACCCAAAATGATAACCAAAAAATAACCAAGTAGTTGTAGTTATGATTCTTTCATTACTGAATGGAATGCCATAAGGTTTGACTTACCAGTGAAGACACGAAGCATATAGTCTTCGAGGAGAGGCTTAAGAGACATATATAAGTCATGCATACCGAGTCCAGTCTCAGCAGATATGGCCATAGGATCCCCAAATCCCAAGCGGCACATTTCATTTGCAGCTGCGGCCAGAGAGCCAGTGGCATCAAAGAGTGATTTGGATTTATTCATGACAACAATAGGCTTGATTTGAGGTGCATGTTTTCGTAACCATTTTCCAACCTGGAGATCAAGTGGATGAAGTCCAGCTCTTGCATCAGTGACGAAGAGCGCAAAGTGTGACTTTGCTAAGACGTTTGCAGTGATAGAAGCTGTTCTGTGGAGGATAGAAGTGGAAGTGACTTCAGCTTCCAAGCCAGCAGAGTCCAAGACCCTGAATCGTAAGTCGGCCAACTTGGCAAGTCCTTCTCGTATGTCACGGGTAACATGGTCATCGGGGGTGTTATATACCAGAGCCTCCCTCCTCCGAATAAGACGGTTGAACAATGCAGATTTCCCTACATTAGGTCGCCCTAGAATGAGTACAGTGGGAAGGCGACTAATTTGAATTTGAGTAAAATCAAGAGGTGCAGTGACAAAAGTCAGGGTAGAAAATCCCCTCTCAGTCACAGGTGGAATGAGATAAAGAGAGATAAGCCTCCGGATTCGGCTCATTTGATCCCTTGAGCTAGCTAGCTAGCCAGCCTATGTAGTGAAGTTTAGCATGGTTTTTCTCTACCTTAAAACCATCAAATCCCCGTTTTCACTCAAAACCATCAATCAATTTTTATTTTTTTTACTGAATTTTAAACTGTCAAGACTCTAACAAATTCATTGCCATTGTCGTGGCATGAGTTTGGAATTATATAGTTCTGTTCACATTAAACATTGAATAGTAAAAATAATTTCAAAGGAGGGGATTTATAATTCGAAACCGGGGCCCTAAAGTTTGGAATTATTAAGCATTAAACAGAGTTAAGATGGACAGGTCATGCAATATAGCTTACCAATTGCAGAAATGGGGCGTCTTTGAGAAGAACAAGAGAAGCTAGTTGCTATAAATGTGTGCGACAGTGCGCGGTGCGTCTTTCACGAAGCCATGGCTGTGTTGGAAGGCAACGACCCACTGGTTCTTCTTCTTCGTCCCAACCCACTGGATCACAAACCAGATCGGCAATGTTCCCTGTTTGGTGGTGACGATGTGGTTGAGCTTTAGAGGGGATGGATGGAGGACGGTTGGGGACCAAGGCACACGTTCCCTGTTTTTACCTATATAGAGTGAAAAAAAAAATATGAAAAGATTATTAGGTCAATTTCAATGTTTATTTTCTGTTTTTGTTTTCTATTTTTTTTATTTTTTTTTGAAATTTTCAAGATTTAAAAAATATATATTCAGAATTAAAGTATTATAAGGAGTGATTGTGTTTTTACTTTTTCAGAAAAAATGAAAACATTGAATTGATTTGTTATTTTTTGTTTTGCGTCCATTTTTTTTAAATGTTTTCAAAATTTTAAATAAATGAATTTTTCCTTTTATTTTCTCTTTTTTTAAAATGAAAACAAAAGATACTCAAAGCAACTGTTATCTTAATTTTTTGTTTTCTTTAAAAATAAAAATAAAAATATTTTGAATAGAAAGGCAACGAAATGACCTTTGTTCATAGGCTCTTTTGCTAAAAAAAATTAGTTAGTTTGAACATTTTTATGATTTTTTAGACAATGACATGTAGTCATTCCAGTACTAATTGTCATCATTCTGATTTTGAAAAATATCTACAAAAGTATAAATGCGAGAAAAAGAAATTTATTAGTCTTAGAAGCCCATTTTCATCCTTATTTGAGACAGCGAGAGTTTTTCTTATCAAAGGTTTTCAGCCTCTCATATGGCACATATATAATCAACAAAGTTTTAACTAGAATTAATAACAAAAGTTACAAATATATAATATGTGGTCCCAAATAGAGTGTGAATTTACTTCTTAAAGATTGAAGGATGTAAGTATGTTTCTTAGATTATTTATTGCAAAACACCAATTGCTGAGACTTATATGAGTATGGCCAAAAAGAAAAAAAGATCGAAAGTCTTTGAAGTTAACTGATATTTTAGATGAATCTGGATAAATGCTTAGACGATGATATATCCCAATTGGTTTTGAATTTGCTACTGTTGAGAACAGTGTCATATTTGGAAGATTATAAAGCGATAATTTCTAACTGGGAAAGTGACTATTGCTTCAAAAATCAGATGTCCTATGATTGTCAACACAAGTTAGTGGAAGAATCTGCAGAAAGCCAGAAACCAACCAGCTTTGCTTTGTTGCGGACATGGTGTTACCACGAAAACGGTTTCAACTTTCAATTTACGACAAAAACAAAAGACACAAAATGAGAAAATCCTCAACATTAACAACATGAATAACACAAAAAAATGCATAGCCAACAGCCCAACAGTCACGAGGTGTCTAACCTTGGAGGCTTGGACGGCGCGACGAAGGTTGAAGACGAAGCCTGGACGGAGACGGAGTGACAGCGCGACTGGCGACGAACGCTGGACGGCGCTACGAAGTGCTGAAAGCGCGATGAAGCTGGCCTACGTCTGCGATGAAGACGACGTGCTGGCGGTGCTGCGTCTGCGCGATGAATAAAAGGGAAAACCTAAAACTGGCCTAAGCTTGTAGCACCTTCATTATTTGCTATGCCTATGCTCTTGTTTACAAAACGTACATTCATGTTTGGCTCGCTCATTCATTGATATTTCAGAATTCATGTGCCCTGCTTGCTGAGGAGGAGGGAGGCCAATGACTAACATAACATCTCCCCTATACTTCAATTAAACTAATATAACGGGGTCATTGAAGTGTCATAAATGTTGTTAGCAGTTGAATGTGAGAATGTACTGGTGATGATAAACAGTCAGTAACCACCATTTTGTTTTCTTCCTCTTTCGCAAATGGGTCAAGATTGATGTGTTTAATGTGAATTTGGCCATCACTTTGCACATATGTCACTACTACAAGTTCAAGTGCCTGTCACTCCGTCCCATCAAACTTCATGGCTTGTCGTCTTCTCGTTTACTTCGTTATGTTTGTAAATTGTCAAGGAATGCATTAACAGTTATATAAGGGGAATGAAAAGAATCAATCAAAGAATGGGGGCCAAATTACCATTTTAACATCTTTCCTTATCCTTTATTAATAAAGTTCTATGCCAGAATGCAATATCAACAATTAATTACATAGGAAATATCTGAATGGTTATTAAAGTAATTTACAAAATTTGTCCTTCATAATCTCCCAAATAGGAAGAACCCAAGAGAATGATTTTTTGAAGTGTTATTTGCAATGTGTTTTGTTAACATTATGTTATTCTCGTTGTAGAGAAGGAGAATTTGTGTCTATATGGGTTTCCAAATGAAACATGAGAAGTGAATTTGCCTTTTGAGGAAGTGCCTCCTGAACTTCCTGAGCCAGCATTAGGTATAAACTTTGCCCGGGACGGCATGCAAGAGAAGGACTGGCTGTCACTGGTTGCAGTTCACAGTGACTCATGGTTGTTTGCTGTTGCTTTCTATTTTGGTGCTCGCTTTGGATTTGGTAAGAATGAAAGGTAAGAATCCTGTTCTCTATTAGCCTTATGAAATTGTTTTATTATTCTTGTATATTTAGAATTTTCTTCATAAACTCTCTTCCATCTTCCCCTTTTATTTTTCCAACAAGTATTTGGCTTTTTATAACCCTGTTAGTTTTGAACTTTTGTGATACATCTAAATTGTTTACAATCACTCATTTCTAGCTGTGTACAGTTTTTGGAATAAAAGTTATCATTAGTTTAGTCTCTTTATACAAATCTTTAATAATTCATGTTTTGTGTTAGTACTGAACTGCTAGTAAGATATTTGAAGATTTTTCGTGCTTCTCAATAATCTATTAAGTTTACAGTGAGACATGAATCATAGCAATGAAACACTGAACTAAATGAAAAATCAAGGTTCTCTCTGTTTGCGTGTGTTTTTGTGTTCTTAATAGCAGTTTTAAACTCTGCAAGAGAAGCATAATGTTGATGGAATTGTTTAGAAAATAAAAGTGCCATATACCACTTTTTATATTTATTAAATTTATGTTTTGCTTCCTAAAAGATTGGATTTAATTGATTTTGGTCTCTCAAATTATTCTGCAATTGATCACCTCAATCTCCAAACTCGACTTAATCTAGCCCTTATTAGAGACTAAATTGATATGTACACAATAATTAAAGGCTGAATTTCATTTATAGTTGAGTTCAACTGAAGAAGTATACGGTTAATCGATGCAAATAATCTTTGAAATTCTTGATCGATGTTAAAGAGTATTTTGAGGGACGAAAATACCAATTCTCTCTCCATCTTTATCTTTTTGTCAAGAAATTTATGCATCTTGTTTGATTACTAAGGCAGAAAAACCAACCTGGGGCATGACCATGTTATTCATATTCTTTCCCGTAAGGTTTATTTTGTAAATTGCATGCTCAATCATGTTTCTTTCTCACCCTGCTTGATGCTGACTGACTATCTACATGCCTAAATGTATCCCTATTTTCCCTTCATGCCTTCACCTATCTGTATGCGATATCTTGGTAACTTATTTTATTGTAAAGATAATTACTTATTTAGTTTGTAATGTTTGTCTGAACTCTGAAGGAATTTCTTTTCTGTTAGTTGGCATGGTTTCTCTTTTTACTATCTTTTTCCACTTTCAGTTTTAAATTTCCTTCATTTGCACAGTTGGCTTCATGCCATATAACTTGAAACTTTAGGAGGTTTAAATTTTGTTCATCGTAAAGTATGAACACTTTGGAGTTTGGTGTTATATTGTTGGTTAGTATATCGGATTAAATTTTATTTGATCAAATTTTTGGCCATAAGCAACCTCAAATATCAGTGAACAAAGCAAAATAAAGAGGTAGGAAAATGAGTGCAACACAGGATAATAGAATGTGATAGGAGGGTTTGCAAATAAAAAGTGAGAAAAAGAAAAGCTTCTTTCATTGTCCAAGTTCTGATTTCTCGTTTCTAGTGAAGCTTAATTTTGATACACCAACAAGCATGAAGCATAAAGCAAACAAATCTTCCCAAATCAAACCCTGGAACAAAATAACAATCTGAGTCCCCATTTGCCTGTGACTACTCCAAGCCACTACAAATATGAATCCCATGGAAATCCTCTCTTCCACAAACCTCCAAACTACCACCAAGAGAATTCCCCTATGTGCCATGGTCACCCAAATCCAATGTCCTCAACTTGTTGCTTATCAAACTTGCCCCTGATCTCTGCCACTATAACCAATCCTCCAAAGTCCATGAATCGCACATAATACAGCAAATCATAGACACAGGAAATTAGAGCCAAACATAACTACATAAGTGATAATTAAAGAGCGAATAATAACAGCCAACCAGAGGGAAGCAAAGGCTACAGAAGAGTCAAAATTTGAGAAAGAGTGAATAATTGGCCATAATTTGCACTTCTTTTGGGATCACCATGTTAGAACCCATGAAACAACATAGATTTGAGTGATGTTAGTCGGAAAGGAGATTTGGGAAAGACTAGAAGAGAACATAGATTTGAGTCTTGAGATTTGGGAATTCTTGCTGTGTGGAAACTTGTGATGTTGGATGCAGAGGGTGGCAACTTTGTGGTTTCGGTTGTTGGAGGATCTCTACAATGGCAGAGCATCGGTTGGCAGTGGAGGCATGGGCTTGTTGGTGGTGTACTTGGACGGTGGAAACAATTATGTGCAAAGTGGGTTTGCAGTTGAGTCAAATTGGTTTTCTGGTGGTGACGGAGAAGGAAGAGGTAGAAGATTTTTAAAAAAGTGTTATGGTCAGGGTGCAAAGTGGCTTTGGAGTTTGGCTATGGTGATCTGAGTACTGCCACGATGAGTTTGGGAGGTGACATGGTCAAATTATCCTTGTATATGCCAAGTAGATATTGTCCACATGTACATGATGATGTGGCTAATTGTTTGCCTTGTAATCACTTAACAATCTTATGATAACAGGGACTAAAAGTAACAATGTCAATAAAATAGGCATCAAAATGGTACAAAATGTTTAGGGACATAAAAGAGTATAGGAATGAAAAATATATTTTAAGTCTAAAATTGTTAAGGATGGATTTAAAAAGTGAATGTGGGGATAGGGGCTTCAGCTTCACTAATTTTTCTGAAGGTCCCCAGTATTTGTAGTGAATCTTAAGGCCCTAGTACAGAATATGGGTACTTACATCACCACAAACCAAGATGAATTATTAATGCCGAAGTTAAAATACAAAGAACAATTTTGGGAGCTCATGTTGATCTAATGCCATGTTGGCCTTGGAAACAACACATCTTGATTAGATCTGCTTTTAGATGTCTAGTTAGTGGCATAACTGATACATATATAGTATTATGACTTATGAGGTAGCATATTGAATGTTACCATTGTATTTTGCTAACTTGTATCTTCATGGTGATTTATAATTAGCTGAGAATAAAATATGTTTTATATTATTAGTGTATAATATTTTCTCTCATTTATATTGATAAAAATAAAAAAATAAAAAAGTTTTATTTCCTTTAGTATACAAGAAAGCAAGAGAGGAAATAAAAAAAATGATAGGACCACTCAAATATTTTTTTTCTCAATTTAGAGATAAAGAAAGTAACACAGGGCTTAAATAGGTATAAAGACAAAAATATATGGGCTTTCTAGCCCGTTGAAATAAAAAAAATAAAGACAAAAAATTATCAATGATTTGGTATGTTATTGACAAAAAAAAATTGTGAAATGTATGTTATTGATAAACTAAAGCTAATTAATTAATATGCTCCATTTTCTGCTAAACAATCGAAACCAAATGGAACAAAGATTACAAAGTTTTATTAGTTTTGCATGTTGTTGTAAGAGTGGCGTGTGCTTGAATTTTGTTAATTGACTTGTGAGCGTGTACTAGACCTTGGAAAGCTTGATACAGTGGTGTATCAGCTCCTTTTGAGTAGGAAAAGAATTCGAGAGAAGAGAAAACTGTTTTTTTCAGGTGATAATTCTTTGTCATTTTCATTCAAGTCGCCCATTACATATAGGTGGGTCCCCAATCCTAACAAAAAAAAAGGAATCTATAACTAATTATGAGATTACAATACAATAATATTATTAATAATTCCTAATTGACATTTTCTTGGCAGATCTAAAGTCTAGCATAATCTTTCAACAAAATAGTGTTGCTCTTCACACAGTGGGGCTTTCCCTTCTTGGGCCCTTCTATTTCACTTGGCCTATTCCTTTCCTGCATTTCGAGTGGTGCTTCATACACCATTTAAAAATTCTACTATACCGTTAATTTTTCAAAAATTCGAAAATACCCCTTTAGTTGAGCAGAGCACCATTTTTGCTTCTTGTTTATTGTTGTTGTTGATTTTTGGTTCACCTCAGTTGCATTTGAGAAGCATTGGTGATTTTTGGTGTCATTTCGGTTCATTTCGTCGGAGTTGTGGGTGGTTGTCGGAGCGGCGAAGTCGTCGTCAAAGTGTGCAAAGGTGGGTGGTGTCTGCTATCGTACGGATTCGGTAATCCGTATGGATGCTACGGATTAGGTAATTCGTATGACTCTTACGGATTGGCCAATCCGTATGATTCATATGGATTAGGTAATCCATATGACTCATACGGATTGGTCAATCCATATGACTCATATGGATTACCTAATCCGTATGACTTATATGGATTGGCCAATCCGTATGACTTATATGGATTGGTCAATCCATATGCATTATATCAGTACTTTTTTTATAGAAAAAATCAAAAAATATATATTTAAATGAGATTGATTTGAAGTTGACAAATAATTTCATTGAGAAAATACAATACAATAAGTTAATTTTTCGATTCTTTTTCTTAACATGGTGTTCTTGAGACTTTCATGATATGTTAAAATATTATTATTATTTATTTAACACTTGATTGAATTTAATTGTGTTTGTAATAGGTTTTTTTAAGAGACAATTGTTTGTTGCCATTTACGACGTGTTTGTGGGTTACTCACTGTTCAAATGAAGCTCAATAATGGCCCAATCATTACATGGGTCGAATGCAAATGTATACTAAATCAATGAAATTCCGACTGAACATGTTGACTTAAATGATGTGTAGAATTATTTGAACAACTAGAGTTGTTGTTTAATATCATTAATGCATTAGTATTTCATTATATCTAACAAAGTTTCCACAATTGTCCAACATGAAAAAGTCAAAAAATAATGTCCAAACTGTTTAAACAAAAGCATGGCATTATTGTCATCCATGTCGCCTTCGCTGTGCATCTCTTGGTCGTGTGTCTCGCGTATATACAATGTCATCGGCCTACACTTCTCAGTAGCTTCATCTTTGTTACCTCCAACATTTCTACCACTTGCTCGGTCAATATTTGGTCCAAGAGCCCGACGCATTCCTCTAGTCTTAGCCATAAGCTGTACAACATTTGTTTACATGTTAGATACTCTTTCAATAAGAAATACACAATTATAAAATAATAAAAGCTTGCCTTGGTAAACCTAAACTGCTCCTCTAAATCAAACATTAGATACCGTTTCAATAACAAATTCACAATTATAAAATAATAAAAGCTTCTCAAACGTTTAAGCTAAATTCCTATTTACAGCCTAATAAGCATCTAACCTAATGCAAATTATAAGAAAATTAACCTATCTCAATAAATGTATGCACTATTTGACATTACTTGCTTCCATTTGGATTTAGATTTGAAGTGGAAGAATAATTGGGACCAAATAGTGGAAATACTCATACATTTATAGCATCAAAAGTGACAGGGGGGTTGGATATAGTATGTCTTAGAATTTGGGCTTATAACCTAATCTACCCTACAAAACTGGCTTCTTACGTAAGCATTCTCCAAGCCTTATAAGGACTATACTGTGATGCGTCTAGTTGGTGTGGGATCTCAACGCACTCATACACACTAATATCATTTTAGAATTTGGGCTTTGTGCTTTGGGATACACACTAATACAAAACCATTTTTAAAAAATTACACCTCATATGGATTGACCAATCCATATGAGGTTTACGGATTCGGTAATCCAGACACTCCATATGGATTGGCCAATCCATATGAGGTTTACGGATTCGGTAATCCCTACACTTCATACGGATTGACCAATCATATTATGGATCAGGTAATCCATACACCCCATACGGATTGGCCAATCCATATGGAGTGTATGGATTACCGAATCGGTACAGTGACCTCTTCTCCCTTTCACAAACCAAAAACACCAGCACTTACCTCAGCAGCGCCACCACCAACCAATGCCACCACGATCAGCCGAACAAGGAGAGGATGAAGGTAACGCAAAAACCAAGCAATCACCAAGCACAGCACGCATAAAGCAATGGAGGAGAAAAGAAGAGAAATTGAGAAGTTTGGCTAATTAAATAGACAAGGGCAAAACGGGAAATCCACTATTACACTAATGGTGTAGTAGAATTTTGCATGGTGTATGAAGCACCACTCCTGCATTTCAGATACTACTTCTGGGCTCTTAGACCCAATAATTGAAGTTGGGTCACTACTATTGTCGTGATCCGTAACAAAGCTCTCTAGCTTAAACTAGAAAATATTGAAGCTAATACTAGAAAAGGTGTTAGACTATAATAAAAACTACTAGTTCAAACCGAAAGTGAATCACTAGATGCAACCTACATAATGGAAGGCTTGAATCTGAACACAACAATTTATAAGAGAACCTATTTATTTACACAAAATAAGAAAAGAGCAAGGGAAAGCAAAATCAAAATATCAATTCTACAACTATCGTTATTTATTACGAAAAACAAAGCTCCACTAAGTATAGACCAAAGGTAAATTCACTGACTATCATGGTGCAGAAATGAACATAACATCAAAATGCAATACCATTTTATATAACATCCAGAAAGCAGAAAACCCTTAAATGCCTAAGTTATGCATTGACTTGTGGATGAGCATTACTACTTTCAATGTTTTGATCTTGTTAAGATCCTCACTTCATGGATCAAGAACGTCTTCAAAGATCTTCACCTCTTGGTTGAGGTTCCAAAATGGAGATAATCCTTATCAAAGAACAACTCTAATTTGCTTTAAATTTGTTCTATAACTAAATATGACAAAATGATAATAAAAAATAATAATGAGATAATCCTTATCAAGTCATTGTTGTTAGCATGTCATCGTAAATGAGGAACCACAATGTCATTTTTAAGAGAAATTAAATTAACAGGTCAAGCTATATGCTAAATAATAATATGCATGTATGAGGGTAGACAAGTAACTTCGTTTCTTGTATCTTCGCTCTTCGGGGTTGTCTTTCTCCATGATCTCCTACTTGGCAGTCCGAAAGGTAGGGTACCTGCAAAGATACTCTTACGCTCAAGTAAAATATTGGCCGAAAGTAATAAATTAGAATATTAAATGA
Organism: Glycine tomentella; assembly: GCA_007407185.1. Classification (NCBI taxonomy): domain Eukaryota; kingdom Viridiplantae; phylum Streptophyta; class Magnoliopsida; order Fabales; family Fabaceae; genus Glycine; species Glycine tomentella. The sequence continues at coordinate 1,071,780 of PYAF01003299.1, forward strand.
GAATGAACAGAATCTTACCTCAAAAGTTTAGCTATATATACACACCTTAGTAGGCCTTGGTTCCATAGGCCCTTGTGCTCAATTACCTCATTAGGTAATGCACCCCTAATAATTATTTTGGGGATTGAGACAATCTCTAAATGTAATTATATGCTCTATTTATGGACACCTTTGTTAGAAAGGTGATGAGGGTACTTGAGTATTTGGCTAGTCCAAATACCTGAGTATTATAGAGGCGGCACCTTTGTTAGAAAGGTGGCGAGGGTGCTCGAGTATTCAGTTAGGCTAAGTACCTAAGTACTATAGAGGGGGCACTTTGTTAGAAAGGTGGCGAGGGTGCTTAGGTATTTGGCTAGGCTGAATATCTAAGTACTATAGAGAGGACACCTTTATTAGAAAGGTGACTAGGGTACTCAAGTATTTGACTAAACCGAATAGAATATTTGAGTAATATAGATGAGACATCTTTTGTTAGAAAGGTTGTGTGGGTACTTGGCTAGGCTGAATAAGTGAGTATTGATGTTTCAATGTTTTAAAGGTGGAGGATATTTTTGGTTATTCGGTCTAGCCAAAAGCCAAAATAATAAGAAATAATAAATATATTTAATTGGTTTTAATTAATTTTATATTTTATAAATATTAAATAATAAATACTTACTAAAAAATTGAATTAAATTTTGAATAATAATTTATTTAGACAAAAAATAAATTAATTAAAAAATTGATAATATATGTATGATATATCAAAATAAATATTTAAATCTTTTAATAAAAATGGGTTGACAGATTAGTCTGTCATGCTTTTTTTCTCAACCCATTTTTTTACCACCTGAACAAGACAAGTTAAGATGAATTGATGGTTTAAAAAACGCAACCCAAGCCGCATAGGCGGACACAGGGGGGCTAGGGTGAGCCACTGCCCCCCTAAAGAGGAAAGAAAAAAAATAAAGAAAATATAGTAACAAAAAGAAAAAGAAAAAGAATATTAAAACAATAAAAAGGAAAGAAAACATAAAAGAGAAAAAATATATATAAAATAAAAGAGGAAAGAAAATGTAATAAAAATAAAAAGGGAAAGAGAGATAATAGAAAAAGAAAAAAAGGAAAGGAAGATGATAAAATGAAAAAAATAATAAAAAAAGGAAAGAATAAAGAGGAAGAGAGAGAAAGAACACTACAAAAGGGATATGTTCGAACACATAAACACACATAGAAGAAAAATGAGATACAAATCCCAAGAGAACAGAAGGAGTCAAAAAAGTTGTGTCATTTGGTACTGCAACCAACAAAAGAGAAGGGTTTCAGGTATCCCCTTATTCATTTCTTTTTTTCCATCTTTTCATATTTCTTCTCCCTTTTCTCGTTGTTGTTACTCTTCTAGAATAAAATAAACTGCTATATGAGCCCCTTGTTTTTACACATGTACCCCCTACCATGTTGGGCTGAGCCCGTTTTTGTTAAATCTTAAACGAAATAAAAAAAACATAAACTAACGTTTACACACGCGCACCCTTTACCATGTTGGGCTTAGCCTGTTTTTGTTAAAAATAAAAAACTACTATTTACACCTTTTTTTGCTCATTCCAATGAAAATTATACATTATTCGATATCGCTTCAAGGTCCAATGCCTTAAGCGATTCTCCTTGTTTCAAGGTCCAAAGCCTTAACAACTCTTTTTTGCGCAATTAAAACAAATCTTTCAAAAAGAAAAAAGAAAAATAAAAAGAGATAAAATCGACCCAACACACAAGCTATTTTATACCAAAGAACTACGTAAGTTTGATTTCTTCATTGCACTTGGGGATACATAGGAGCGAGGGCAAACCTCTTGTCGACCTAAAAAACTAAAAAAAATCTTCTCTTTTTTAAAAATAAAAATTTGATTACATACATTGAAAAAGAAATTATTGAGTTTTAGCACGGATTCAATTATAGCTGATTTTAACAATATGAAAACACGTAGAGTAAGAGTCAAGTGAAATGATCTTAATTTTTGTAATAGATTTTTTTTTTAATTTTTTGTATATTAGGTTTATATTGTCTTTGAAGTACTTTTATTTATGATATTTTTTGTTATGTTCGTCCTCTCTCAATAAAATTCTTGTGTAGGCCGCCAAAAAAAAAGACTAAAATGGATTGATCCAATAGGTCCAACCTGTTTTATTAATGGATGCCTCTTATCTTATGTATTGGGTTGCTAAGTCATCCATGAGATTTCTAAATCAAACCTTTGTTTTAAAGATTTGCTTCCCAATACCTTACCCATAATTTTAACATTTAAAAACAAGTAGTATTATTATTATGATTTAGAGTGTTATTATCTTCTAGATTTTTTTGGAAAGTCAGAATCCTCCTCCACTCTTTTAATATTATCTGTATTTGTTCTTTTAGAAGTAAATTTCACATAATACTTCTGCAACAAGCCGGAAAAAAAAAAAAAAAACTCTCAACCATCTCAATATGACCTTCTTTCTGTTTATGTATATACATGATCTTTTTAATCATTTATCATTTTCAATCCATCTTCTTTTCTCTCTATATCTAATTGAATTCCAATTTTTTTAAAATTATCAATAGTTACAAATAACTTTATATCACAATCTAAATTTTTCCATTGTAAATCTAAAATATAATTTATATATTTTCAAAGATGTTTATTTATTATGAACTTTAGTTGTACAAAAATAAACATTTATCACGTGTAATGCACATTTTAAAATAATAGTTAAGTAAATTTGTTAACATCTTTAGTTAAGATTTAGTATTTTTTTTAAAAAAACAGGAGAAAGTAAGAGTAAAAAAAAATCAAATTAAATGACAAATTCTAATATTTTTGTAAGAAATTAGGGATGTTCATTTATTCGATTTCACCTAATCAACCTGATCGATCACATGAGTCAAACCAATTAAGTTGGTTTGGTTTTTTTCTTTTTGATTGGAAATAAGAAATTAAAAACAATTTTTTACTTATATAAAAAACCTTAATCACCTTAAAATAAATAAATATAAAGTGTTATGTGAAAGTCAACGTTAAAAAATAACAACCATTTTAATTTAGAGAATGAGACAAAAATAATCAAACAAAATCTACCCATAAACATTCCCAAAACTGAACAAAACATATTTATCTTGTCATAGAAATAAAAATGTGTGAAAACGTGTGAACATTGTTTTCATTTAAATAAAACATCCAAACATTTTTGAATTCATATACTAAAAAAATGAAACTAGATATGATTATCAAATTCTTTTTTCTGAGAATAACTTCTGTAGTATACATAAAGTCATAAATTCTAATCTCAATATCACCATTGTAAAGGAAATAAATAAAAAAAGTAAAATATGATTATCAAATTCTTTTTTCTGAGAATAATTTTCCATAGCACAATGCTAGAAACTAGATATAATAATTCAAATATCTCCTATATGATTCCTATGCTTCATTTTCCCTAACCATGTGTTTGAATGAAGCATTTAAAGAGAATAATGTATTTTTTAGGGTATTTCAATTGCTATTTAGTGAAATGTTTCGTTTGGACATTAAATTTGTGAATTTGAAAAATTTCTCACTCTCCATGTTCATCTAACACGTTTCATTTTCATCCTAATATCATCTGTTGCATTGCTTTACCCTTCCATTTCTCAATGGGTGACTGATGCAACGAAGATAGCGACAACAGAGGAGAAGCGAATTTGCATAAGGGGGAGGAGTGAGTTCTCTCCTCATTCAAGCTCGATTTTGTCGTCGTGCATGTCGCTGCTCTAAGAGCATCTTATCCACTGTATCATCGTTGTCACCATGAAGAATCTCTACTTAATCATCATCATAATCATGCCACTAATTTTCACAAGGTCCTCAACCATCTCGACAAACTCCGTCGGTGGCATGAAGCGGCTATAAATGAACTTGGTTTTTTAATGAAATATAATTTGAGATTTTTTGTTGTTGAAAATTTTCAAGGACAAAAGTTTAACCATGAAATTGTTTTATAATGCTAAGATTATTGTTGCGATGTGAGCTGAGAGGGAAAGCCAGGAGAGAAGAAAATCACAAAACAAAATTTATTCTAAATTCCAATGAAAATATTTATAAATTTTTATTATCCAAATAAATTATTTAATAATTGACTAAAATTTGATAACCTTCATTTGAATTACTCTATATTTAAATTTATTTATCATTTTAAAATTCTGTATCCAAACCCAACTTAAGCCTAACAGCCTCAACACCTCATTGTACCAATGCCATCAAAGCTCAACCCCTCACATGTTGCAAGCCATTAAAAAAAAAAAAAAAAAAAAAAAAAAAAAAAAAAAAAAAAAAAAAAAAAAACTTGAAGCCTTGAGCAAAGCTTTGATAGTATAGTGGTACGACCCAGTAGCCACTAGGTGTTATAATTTAGTAAATTATTATTTTTTAGATCTAGGTGATACCCAATGAATCAAAATTATAACTACATAACTTTTCTAATTATGTTTTGTCCAGTGACAAGATTTAGGAAGACAAGACAGCTTTATATGTTTGTACATTTCTTTTTGGTGCTTGCGGAAAGGAACTTCTCAAACCACCTAGCAATGGCCTAAACAGTCACTCGGTCAAAGTGTCCAGCTGAATTGCTGACAGGGCATACTGTAAGAAAAGCAAGATCCGTATGGTGACAGGACAATAATAGTATTTATTTTTGCACCTCAAAAAATAATACTATTGTTATCTTTTGTGACTTTGCATAAACTGCAACTCTGATTATTAAATAATGTAACCAATAAAATAAGGATCATGACAAAAAAACAAAATGCCGCAAATATTTCTCAATACTAGTAGCTCTGCATCTTATTTTGTTTTTTTGCCTTTTGGGTTTCTATTTTACTCCCTCATTTAAAAGTAAAAGGACAAAATGTACTTACACACAAATACACTAGTCCTTCTTTCTTATTCCCTCCTCTTTCACTACCTCTTTTGTAGCTGTTAAAAAGACCTATAAAATATTTAACAGCTGGTGTTGAGTGGTCACTTCCTGCTTGAAGCATGATATTTGTTGATTCCATTCCTTAAAAATCTCCCACTAGTCACGATCCACCTTTATCTTTTTGGTACCCTTTTATGCATGGTTTTTTATTTTTTATTTTATTTTTTCACTTTCCCTATCTATATTCCTGCTTCCTTCTTTGGGTATTCCCTTGAGGGGGCACCTTCAAAGCTCATAACATCTTAACTTTTTAAGTAAAGGCATCCTAGGAATGACGTTGAAAATCACAAGCTACAATGGCTATTTTCCAAAGGTTTTGTTTAACTTCCTCCTTTTAGCATCTGGACTATTGTTATGTGAAGAATTTGCATATGAAGCAGCAGCATTTGTGTCATCACTTTTGTAGCTGAAGCATGCAGTGTCCAACACCCCTATTGGGCTTTCGGGCACGCTAGGGACAGAAACAGAAGCACTAGCACCCTTGGCAGAAGCACCGCTATTTGATGCCAGCTCTTGGATCATTTTAACACACTTCAAGACCCTCTCCTGCCAAAAAGAAACAACGAATAGGACAATGCAAAACATTAATTAAACCGTGTTAACAATTAATTGCATTTGATGAGTTACAAGTTACAACTTACAAGTATTCAACTTAAAATGATCATGCTCAAAAGAGAAAACCAAACCATCATTTATAAATGTTCACTTTTTTTTTATTGTCATTGGACCACCACCATATATATTTACCTTTTCCACAAGCTGAATCAGAACAGAAATTGCTTTCTCAGTGTGCACTGTTTGGCCCTCCCCCACCACAGATATTGCCACTGCTGCTGCAATCTCTGAGGGTCTGAATTCCAAGAAGTCAATTCCTGCATTGGATTCCAACTCCTCAAATTATCATCTCTACTTCCTCCATATCATATTTATTACTATTGCAGAGTTAGGGGAGAGAGAACAGGCATGTACCTCTTACAGTGCTCAGTATAAGCTGGATGGATTGCAAGATTGAAGCTCCAATTAGACTTTGATCATCATTGATCTTGTAAAGGAAATGGTCAATGAAGGAAAATGGGGTAATTGCCTGCATTCTCCACCTCAATGTGCTCAGCACCAGAAGCTCCATTCTCTGTATTGTTTTAGCCTCAAATATATACTTAGATTCACCCACCTATTGTTAAATTAAATAACATTTATCTTAGTGCATGTTTGGAAAAATAATAACTTCCTGGATTTAATCTCTCAGAAAAAACAAACAATTGGATCTTCAACATAATCTAAACCAAACATGCAATTAATATGTTAATACAACTAATCATGAAATTGAAATATTTTACCTGCAAATCAAGAGAGAAAGGGACATCAATCTCTTCCATTTTGGCTGCCAGAGATAAGCACCCCACAGCCAACAATTGCATTGTCCAAGCTCTGTGCTTCTGCAAATGAAAAGATCAGATCAAGAAACCATTTGAGAAGACAAGATCAGATTAAAAACCTTTGAGAAGTCAATTACATTAATTGACTTACTGGTAATTCATATGCAGAAAGGAAACGGTCCAAGTAGTTTATGGATAGATATGCACAGAGGGGTCCAAAACCAAAGTGCTGTTGAACCTATAAAACAGGAACATATGTTCATTAGTTAGACCATAGCAAATGGCGATCGATGATCAATAATCCTTGTTTCCAAGATCAAATGGCTTCACACCGATAAGAAAAAATGAAATACTAATCTAGCTTTAAAAAATATGCATTAACAAAAGAATTCGACCCAACAAACAACTTCAAAATAAAAGGGCAATCGAATCCAATCCAAGAGCCTCAGATTCACCAATGAAATCATCCACAATCAGAGAAAGAGGCAGTCAAATCCAAATAAAACTCTTGAAAATAAGATCATCAAAGGCAAAAAGTGAGGATTTTCAGAAACCCCGTTTAAAGATTAGAAGAAAAACAATCCCCAACTACACCGCCACACGCAAAAACACAATAAAGAATCCTCAAAGAGCATGCAAAATCAGCACAAGCTCTTAAAACCCACCTTTTCAATCCAATCAATGGCCTCTTTTCTGGCCCCAAAGTCCAAATCCCCACTCCTCAGCCTATTCACATAATCACCATTAGGCAAGTGATCCCATTCCTTCTCCACCATCAGTCTCAAACACTCATCACTCAGCAATGGAAAAAACCCATTTGGGACATCCAAGTTCTCACTTTGACTAAGGTTACGACGATATCTATGATCCTGCCACGCGTCCTCCAACACCTCCACCGAACTCCCATAATCGTTTTCGTCAAAAATACTGTTGTCTTCCGCACAGAGAAGGCTCGAAACGCAATCAAAACTGGGTGCCATTTGTGAAAGAAAAAAAAAATAACAGTTTTTTTAATTTATTTTTGGGACCAAAAAACAAGGGGACCCCAGAATGAAAAACGCAGTGTTAAGATTGAATCTTTTAGACAGAACGGGTTGCGGGCAAGAGAGATCTCTTATGAAATGATGATTGAAAAGAACAAATGAGAATCTGATAAGTAAGAACAAAATCACTATAGACCCCAAGTCGTCTTTTGTTTCTCTCTCTATATATGCGTTGTGTGAGATTGTCTCTCTCTCTCTCTCTCTCTCTCTCTATATATATATATCTATCTATCTATCCCCTCTATTTCGAAGTTTGGCCGAAAAGACTGCTGCAAGAGAGGGGCTTATGAAGAAACCAAGGCCTCTTTTTAGGGTAAAAAGTAGAGAGAGAGAGAGAGAGAGAGAGAGAGAGGGCGCGCGTGTAGGTGTGGGGTTAGGAGGCAGAGGAATTGGAAGGATTTGAGCGCCAAAGTCATAGAAATTAAAGAACAGTGCATGGCATATGATTTATGTTTTAGGGTAGAACACTGCGGGTTTTGGACGAAACGTGGATAAAATTTAATTTAAATAAAATTAATTTTAAACTAATATGATTTATATTTTAAAAAAATTAATATGAAATTAAGATATGAATAAATTTAATATAATTTTTTATTTGATGTAAAAGATACTCAAATTTATTTCAAATCAAAATCAATTTTAAATTCATAATTAATTTTAAAAAAATTTCAATATAAAATTAGACATAAAAAAATTATTAAATACTAATTCTATAATCATAATCAATTGTTCAAAGAAAAACCAAACAAGCACTAACACCTAATAAATAAATCATTAATTTATTATATAATGCACTATTTTATGATTTTGACTAATTTTTTTAATACAATTAATTATTTTCTATAAAATTCTTAATTATATATTTTTCTATATATAACTTAGATTTTTATAGAATATAATTATTTATATTACATCAAAAAATTAGTTAATACCATAAAATAGTGCATCATAAATAATTAATTATATTACATAAAATAAGATATATATATATATATATATTACTTGTGAAAATTATAAATATTAAATAGTTTCAAACTATAAATAATTAAAAAAGGTTCTGACTATAAATTATTAGAGTAATGATACACATATAATATCATACACCCTTAAGACATCCATCAAAATATTTTTTTTATTCTTTCTTTTATTAAATATATCAAGTAATAAAATAATATATTTTATGTCACATAATTATATATATCTTTTAGGGGGAAAATATATAGCTTAGAATTTTATAAAAATAATTAATTGTATTACATAAAAAATAAGTCAAAACCACAAAAATAGTGCATCGTAAATAATTAATTATATTACATAGAAAATAAGCTATATATTACTTGTGAAAATTGAT
>PYAF01003299.1:1084456-1099907 GCA_007407185.1 Glycine tomentella
TATTATAATTATGGTAATTAATTTGCCCATTACACATTCTTTTTTTTTTTTCTGTGAGGTACATTTTATAATGATATTTTATGGTTCCCATATACATTGTATTATTTATCAATATTTATATAATTATTCAATTAGTATTTAATGTAATAAAATTTTATATTATTATTTTAAAAAATTTGATTCATTTTTTCTAACACAAGTATATCATTATTCCCACATATAAAATTTTATAATTTGATATATTTTTTCTGACACAAATATATAAGTATTTATCAATATTTAATATATTTATTAAATTAGTATTTATCAATATTTTCATATGCAAAAGGAGAAAAACATCCGACCACTCTTTAGGGGATTAAAACACTTAACATATGTGAAACTTATGTATGGTTTATTTTTTCATTGTGTTTGAATAGGTAAGTTTACCTTACTTTGGTTTTTTGTTTTTGCATTTTCTCATGCTTTGAAAAATATGATGAGTTCAACTCATTATAAGTCCAAACACATACTAACTGGTCAACTTATGATAGATTGAATCATTTTGATAATTTTTTAGCTCTCTAAAAAGTGAGTAAGATAAAGTGTTTTTTTCTTTTAAAAAAATAAGATTAAATTAATTCACTTTTTAATTAACATATAACAAGAAACTTAAATAAATCAAATTATCTCATTTTGACATCTCTACCAAATTACACTCTCCCTAACATGTCATATGACCTCTACCTGACACTATATATATAACAATCGAATTAGATATCAATGTAAAAAATATTAAAACTTCAAAAATTAAATTTCATAAACCAAACCCCCACCTTAAAAATTAAATTTCAATTAAAATCTCTAGAAGCTTACAAGATAAAAATAAAATCGCTATAAGCATTTACAGAGTAGGGACTCAAATTTAAGATATAGAGGACGAAAGAAAGAGGACCACTAAGAGTGAGTGTGCATTGTTTCACTCAAATTTAAGATTTTAGTCACTCACTCACCCACCCCCACCCAATGTTTTGCACTTCCACTGGCTGTTATTTCCCTCCACCTTACCCCGCCACAAAAAAAGAAAAAAGAAAAAAAGACTAGGTTGCGTGAAAATAAACTCAGAATAGAAAGAAGAAAAAACATCATTTAAACATAATCATGATTCAGGAGACAGTATACAATTTTCCTTTGTCATATTATTCTTAATTTGAATACAAATCTCTGAATGGAGGATATAATCCAATTGAAACGAGGAAGAATGATCGTAAAATTCGTAATGCGTTTGTCTGTCACGCTTTTTTTAATATATTATTTATAATTAGGTAAAATTTATGTAAGGATTATTAAACTAAAAATAGAATTCACCCATACATTATTATTGATTCAATTGAAATTAGACTTTATTCTTTTTAAGTGAATTCTTGAGTAAAGAGATTATAGATTAAAAATATATAATTGAAAGAAAAGATTTAAATCTAATTAAATTTCTTGACATATATTAATTATTAATTAAATTAATCAATATTTTACATCAATAACATGATTATTAAAAAAATAGTAGAATTTACTAAAAAATAGTAAATATTTGTATAATCTTTTAAAAAACGTGAATAACAATTGATCATATAAAACATATAAAATCATGTAAAAAAATTGCTTACACTTGAAACGAGAGAATAGATGTAAGAATTGAATGAACACGAAAATGATCAAGTTGTATGAGTTAAATAAAAAATGATATTAAAATATTTTAAACATTAATAATTTTTCATGGACTTTAAATTTTTATAAGAGATGTTTAAATATTAGTCTCATAATCAATCTAATAGACTGAAGTTTATGGGAATGTCTTGAGATCTCATCAAGAAGCAATTTTTTTAATTCTCTGGACTCTTTTTAACTGGTTCAGTTATTTCAAAGGATTAATTGCTTGAATGAAATAAAAATATTCTTACATTTAGAAATATTAAATTTCAATTCACATTTTTTTTAATTTGAAACATAAATATAAGCTTTTATAAGTTTTAAAACATTTTTATTTTATTTTATACTGGAATACCCTGTCCTCATCGCATAAAAATATTCCTTAACTAGTTTCTTTGAGGTAATTAAACTCAAAATGACTTAGGTATATAAGAAATTCATACAAAAAATTACTAATTATCCAACCCGCCACCGACTTCACTTAAATTGGCTAAGTCAATATAATTTTTACAACTATAATTGAGAATGGCACTCTGTTTATTTTTGTATTATTTTAATTTTTCATTATAAATGTTTCCTATACATAAAATTCTTTGGATTCCTCAATAGGTAAAAATGACAGCAATAATTTTTGTTCTCATCCGTTATATAGACCGATTTAGGTTAGCAAAGTGAAAAACGAATGACGAATTTTGTTATTTTCCTCAAATAATAATAAAAATAAATCAATAAAAGAGTAGCAAGTTTTCTTCAACTGGTCCATTCATTTAATATTTGCAAATCACAAACACCTATCTGTTCCATTATTATTACGAAATAAAGCAGGGATTGGACCGTGTGATAAAATGAGAAAGAAATTAACCATATGTACTTGAGACTTGAAGGTCAATTTCTTATGGGCAATTCATGTGCTTGCTAACTGGTTTATTATTAATGTCACTACCATATATGAAAAGCTATAAAACATAAAATACTTATTCAATGTGGAATCGATTTTCTAAACAAATGTGTCAACTTGATTGATCACTTCTTTCTTCTAATGAGCACGATAGCTCATAGAAGTAACGTGTTTGTTAGAAGAATTTTCGTAAATTAAATATTTTAATTAGAAAATATTTCATCATCAACTTTTATATATCAAATTTGAATACTTATTTTTCAGATTAAAAACTTTTATGATCCAGTTTTATTAAGAAATTGCATGATTTCCCTGCATTTATAATGTTACATATATATATATATATATTATTTTTATTTATTTTATTTTTCTCATACAATTTTTTTTTTCCATAAGCCATCCGTATCTTTTACTAAAAGCAATTATATTCGAGGTAGCCCATTGTTTAAACATAGTCAAATCAAATTTGAATTTTAAATTTCAAGTTCAATACATATATCATATCAAATTAATAGATACCATTTTTTTGACTAGCAAAGTGAGGGTGTGAGTATGTTTATTTAGATTTTATTTTTAGTATCCGATGTGTCAAAATTTTATTCATATTTTAACTTAATAAATTTTGTCAAGAAAATTCTTTAATATAAAATTTTTCTCTTGCAAAATAAAATAACACCCACATTATTAATAATAAAAACATTTTTTTTCATTTTTCTAAAATTTTGATTTCACGATTATTTAATAATGACAATATTTATATATTTTTATGTTTTTATTTTTAAAATTTTAATTTAATAAGAAAACTTGGTGCAATATATGAAAAACACGTTATTATATATTAAAGAAACTATTCTTATGAGTGAAATAATCTTGTTAACTTAACTTTCTTCTTAAGACGTGAATTTTATCTTTGAAGGATATTTTTTTTATACTTTCTAAAAAATTAAATTAATTACTTTTAAATATTTTAATGTCAACTTTCTTATTTTGCTATAAGTATTATTTTCTTATACTCTAAATTAGTATTATTTATACTTATTTTAAAATTTAATTATTTTTATTTTAATTAAAATTTGATATGCATTGATTACATATCTAAATTTTAATATATTAGTTTTAATATACATTTTCTTTATAAATTGAGATATGATTTGAATTTATAAATACTAATATAATATATTTATTATTTTCCTATTATTTTTTCCATTTTAAGTTAACTTTAGATAATATATTTCATTACATGATAATAAAATATATTAAATAAAGTCAATTATACGACAATATAGATAATCCTTGACCAAACTAACATTAATTGAAATAATTGAAAACCATATTTTTAGTTATAGCCATTGAATTATGTATGTATTGTTAGATAAGATAAAAATGGGCAATTACTTGGTGACTTGCATGTATTCATAACATACATAGCAACATATAATATTTTTGTATTGTTCAATAGAGACCATCATTAACAAAAACAGTATACTGTCATGGCTTACTCACAATAAGGTTATGAATATACTGTCTTTGGTTGGCTTCGGCACTTTGCTTCCTAATGCTTTCTTGGTGGATAGCAGGATGTGCTTTTGCTAGCTTCTGGAAGTAGGGGTGCGGTTTCGTAAGACATACTGACAAAGAGCTTAAGCTATAGTTATGGAATGGTTTCACATGTATGCTATATAGGGTGGGTTTAATCTAATTTTTCTCTATACATTTGTAATTATGTTTACCTTGTTCACTTAAAAAAAAAAAAAAAACTAGATAATCATTTTGGTTGTCTATCTTAATTTTTTAATTTGGTCATTTATCTTTTAAAAATTTCATTTTAATCCTTTATATCATTTAAAGGTTCAAAATATTCCTTCAACTATTTAAATATATTATAAAATAATTCTTTATTTGGGTGTTATTCGACTGACAACTTTGAATATATTTAAATAGTTGAAGGACCATCTTGAACCTTTTAAATAAGATTAAGCACCAAAGTGAATCTTTAAAAAAAATAAAGAATTATTTTGAATCTTTTAAATAAAATAAAAGATTAAAATGAATTTTTTAAAAGTTAAATAATCTTTTGAACAAAATAAATAAGATAAATGATCAAAATGATCATTTAGAAAAAAAATATTTACCTTGTTCAGGCCTAGAAAATCTAATAAAATAAGTTTTATTTTGCCTTTTCAAAAAAAATAAAATTGACAAAAATAAATAGCATAATATGTTTAAATATGTTTTAGTCTCTTAAATTTGCAAAATAATTTTTTAGTCCCTCTCAACTAATTTGTGACAGTTTTAATGCATAATTATTGCAATTTTTAAGTGTAAGAGGGACTAAAAAAACTTTTCTTAATATTGAGAGAATAAAAAAAGACAAGTTTTAATTTGGGAATTAAAAGCGATAAACCTTTAAATTTGTGGGACTAAAAATATATTTAAGTCCTTTCAATATTTTTTATTATTTATATTTTATTCCCTCTAGTCTTGACTAATTTGTGACTGTTTAGATGCACAATTTATGATGATATTTAACTAAAAAAAGACTAAAAAAATATTTTAAAACTTTAAGTGACTAAAAAAGTCAAGTTTTAATTTGAATACTAAAAATGATACTCCTTTAAATTTAAGAAACTAAAAATATATTTTAGTATTTTCAATATTCTTTACTATTTATAATGAAAGTATAAACAAAAGAAACATAAGCAACTTGGTTTTTGTTTTGATGTTTAAGTCATATCTTCCTTTAGTTATAAGAGAAAAAATGCTTGTGCAATGTGAGTGTATCACACCTTTACACAGATAACCAATCACATTTCTATAAATTGCCATATCACACTTGTATTGTTTTAATTAAGTAAAATTAATTAAAAAAATGCAACTCCAAAAGGATGATAACGTCTTCAAGCAATGCGCACCTAAAGGAAAAAACAGTGATGTCGTCGTGAGTGGAGAAGTGGAAAAGGTGCAAACGTGCAACATCGTAACAGAATATGTGATTTGTTTACTTTTTTTTAATTATTTTTATTTTATTTTATTAACACAATAAAAGGGTAATGTGATAATTTATAGAAATGTGATTGATTGTCTATAATAGTATTTATACTAATAATACACAAATATTTTTCTCCTTTTAAAATAACTATGAAACTACCAGGGAAGCAAAACTTAGATACCAAAACTTACCATAAAAATAAAATGCCATTTAATTTTCTTCAAATAAAGTGTCAAAAGCCATGCACTTGCCGCAATTCGATGAACATCTAATTATATTATCCAATCTTTCATATATTGCGTATAATTTCCTTCCCTCTGCACATAGTGTGAAGCCTCCAGATAATGGCGCATAGTGTGAAGTCTCCGGATAATGGGATAAGTAATTTTTTTTTTAATCTATCATATAGCCATATAGGCCATTTAATATTAACTTCAAGCGTGTATGTTTCTGGTATGTGTGGCACCGAAATAATTCAATTTCCTCTCCCGTTAACAGAGCTAGTTGTCCCCTCTTCAGTACGTTGTGTAGACTTTATTAAAATAAAAAACAGTACTAATGAAACCATAAAAATCTCTGTGAAAATAAGCCAAATTACTGTTTGGGAAAATGAAGGCATTGTCTTGTATGCTTGGTCAGCATAAAAGAAAATGTACTTACCATCTTTTCTCACTTTTATGGAATCGCCTTTTGGGACCTGTCAACATGTGTTTGCATTGCAATTTGCAAGTATCAAATTAATGCTAAACATTAACAACCTTAAGTAGGACCTCATCCTGATAACGGGCAATTAGCAAGGACAATTAATTACAAGGTGGAGTAATGAATAATCAAGATAATCCTTTCTAATTACATATAATACAGATAGATAGATTTTCAATTTTTACTAGCCATTGGTTTGAGAAATTTATAATATAAAGTTAGGATTTTTATACGATATTTCAAAACTAAAAATAAGGCGGTAAATTAAAGACTCCAATTTATTTTATTTTTTGTAAATGAAAAAAATTGATAGTAAGACGTTCATAATTAATAAATAAGTAATTTAAATCTTATAGAAAAAAAATTATCTTGTAAATCTCTTTCACGTGTAATTACTTATGATCGCAAAGAGGTTTATTAAATTGTATTAAAATAGACTAAAGAATATCATATTTCATCTCATAAAAAAAGGGTTTTTTGTATGTGTATAATTTAGATCTTTTATCTTTATAAATTTTTTAAGGATTTAGATTTTTTTTTTATATAATTTGGACCAAATATACCAAGTAATATTTTATTTATAATTACATATTCAGAAGTAATTTTATCACTACAATTTAAATAATATAAACTACTTGGTTATAAACATACTATGGATAGTCAATTTCGTGCAACATTTTAAACTTGCACACTGAATGGAATGCCTTGTATCTTTTTCCTTGGTGATAGCAGTGCCACTTTTTGTTTTTCTCTGTTTTATTATTATTACTTTTTTGTTTGTTTGATAGAGAGATAGGTGGGGGATTGAACCATGGAAATTTGTAGAGGATTTGTCGATTCAGATGAAATTGATTTTGTTGACAAAGTTGGTCCAATCCTTATCCAACCTGTTTTTTTTGGTTTTATATCATGCACTTAGATGCTCCTCGACTATGCAAAGCATTGCTTCTCCGAGTAGTTTTTCATATTTTTTTTTCATATACACTTTTTATTTCTATCATAATTAAAGAGAGTATTTCATATACACTGTTTGATCATGGCTTGCAGGCAAAGTAATATATTTTTATTTTCCCTTATAGGCAAAGCAATATCTCATCTTAGATTTCAATCTTTACTATGAAACATTTTTTGTGCACCAATACATATATCATTAAACAATGTACTGAAGTATGAGCCAACAATCAAATTAATTACGTATATTTAAATTCTTTTTTTCGTTCTAGAAAGTTTAAGGAAATGGTATTATAAAGTTATGACATATTACCAAACCTTAACAAATATGTTTATACTACCTAAAGATGACCTACTAATATAGAGATTGAGTGAGAATAACATAGAAACATACGTCAAAACCTTTTTCCCAGTACATATTCTATCTGCTCGAATATGAAGTTATCAATACTGTTTTTGTGGAGGTTGATTAGTTATTTTATTTTTTTGTTCTTGTGTTTTTACCCACTAATTTTTTCCCCTAAAATAGTAAAAATAGTGGTAATTTCTTTAGCAATTCTGGCCCTTCCTATAACTTGTAGTAGTAGTGAATCATCAATCATGATCACTACTTAAGATCCCCTGTTTTGTAGCCCTTTGACCACATATCATCATTTTGGATGACCAATAATTAACATTTAACAAATTGAATGGTAAAAATAGAAATTGAATTGGACCACAAAAACACTAATTAATCTCAGTGCCACTTAGGATGCTCGGTTTCTTGGATTCAATAAGCAAGCAATAGACAGGCTTAAACATATATTTCCAAAAGAGACTTTAGGACACAAATTTCTAACCCTTTTCTAATGAAATCTTTGCAATTCAACTTTTTTCACCTTTCATGGGCAACTAATAAAACACACTTATCCGATATGGTTCGCGTCAGTGTATATGCAAATTTCAAAGCCTATATTCCCACACTTGGTTTTTTATTTTATTTTTTATTCTATATTATAAACAAAGCTTAGAGTGACACGAGTGAGGTTAATGCCCCTCTTCCTAAGACTTTTCCTTATGGTCCAAAAGAGAGTCTTCTTGGTTGTTTGAGATCCGAGCTTAACAGAGTGTATTCACACCCACCACCCCTTATTTTTTAAACTCATGCCTTTGATGATTAATTGCTTTTCTTTCTCTTAGTTTTCCGTTATCTTCTGCTACATGCCCGAGGCCGAGTCAAATGTTTGTGCATATGAAGTTGTTTTCAATTCAGAATTCAGATATATATTTACTTCTTCTTTTTAATTGGGAGATATTTTAGCTTTTTATTTGACATTTAATTAATCTTTTCACTAGTTAGGTGGTACTTCCATCAGTTTCATGTATAATAATAGATTGAATGTCATATTTTGATTAAAGAATCAAGTAAAAAAAAAAGTACCAAATTATTTATGTTTTTTATGCATAAAAATCCAAATTAAATATTAAAAATTTATGATAATTCACACACATAATCATTCAAGTGAAGTATATTCATTTGGTGTTAAATCATATGTGTGGACGATTTTTAGTGAGATATTATGGGTCTAAGAAATTTTTTTAGAAGTATTTCTAAAAAAAGAAAATAAAAAAAATGAGATGAGTTTTTTTATAAGTAAAAATAAGTTCTCTATTAACTAATTTTTATAAATTCACCAATACAATTTTTTTAAAAGATAAGATGACATTTACAAATGAGTTAATAGAAAATTTATTTTAATTTATAAAAAATTTCATTTTCTTTTTTTCTTATTTTTTTCTTCTAAAAATATTTCTGAAAAGCTAACATCTGGACCATATATATTTAGTACTATTATGTAACGAGTATTGATGCGAACCAACCATTGGTTCAGAGATCATCACAGTTCTCATGCATATGGATATAATTGCGGTGTGTGCATGTAGATGGACACAGTTCTATGCTTATAGTATATATTTGTCGTGCATGCGTCGTTGCCCACCTTATCATGTGTCAAAATATACGATCATTCATTGGGTAACTTAGCTTACATAATCACGTTTCATCCTCACATGGGTATCAATAATCAATAAACTTGTCACATTCCAAACTTAAGAAAAATAAAAATAAAATCTGCAACTAAACTTTGGTTGGGCGCATATGTATAACCGGTCGGATCTAACCTATGTATATTAATATAAATGTATTAAAAACAAAACTATGGAAAGCTTGTTATATCAACTGAGGTTACTCTTCTTAATTATAACCATGGCAAAGTTAAGAGAGACTTCTTTAGGATATAAGTTAATCATCATATCATTTTAATTTCACTTTACTCATTGCACGAATTCTTATAACGTTGCTAGGTATACAGACTATTGTTTTATATATTTTAATATTTTAATCTTTAACCATCATAATTAAAAACATTGACCCAATAAGAAAATTATTTGGTATTTCTATAAGTTTAGATGCTTTTAATTGATTATGAAATTAATGATCAATACTTAAACATATTTAAAACTTCTAGTAAGTCTCTAAATGTTTGTGTATTGAATTCAAATATTTTTTCACAAATTCAATGTGCAAGTTCTTAATTGAGTTACACAAATTGACTTATATATATTTATTATTTTTGGTATTTATTTACATTTTTTATTGGGTCTATGAAAATAACCACCCAGAATACACTTCCTGGAAGATTTAGGCAGAATTTAATGGCCGTCAACAAATAAATGAATATAAATTCCAAGATGTAGAGACAAAGGTAGCTGGCTGAGAGGTTGGATCGATTCTTATCTCTTAAACAATGACTTCCAGTCTATCTTGAGATTCACTACCCAATTAAAGTATATAAATACCAAACCACCCCATCCCCCATAATTCTAATGTGGTCTAAGAAGTGCCTACCAAGAGGAAATAAATAAAGAATATTGATGAATTTTGTTAATTCTAGAGGGTCTCTATCTCCATATATATTTTGTAGTATATCTGTATCATTAAATTGGTATAGAATTAACTGGTATATAAAATTATTTTAGCATAATTAGAAGTTTCAGATTTAAATGTTGGATATATAATTGTATCAAATATTTTTTTTAAAAAAACTTCTTCACTGAAAATGATTCTATATGATATTTAAATATGATTACTATTAATAAATGATACTTGTTTTCGATCTTGACCAAAAATTGGTGATCATATTGGCATATGTAATGGCACTGCCTTATGTCTCACCTTCTCATTGACAAGCTCCCACAACATCTGCCGAATCTTCTGTGTCTCCGGTAACACAGCAAACCCAATGCTTGACTGACTATAGGAGCTCCTATAAAATTATAAAAAAATAAGGCTATAAACTTCAACGGGAAAATGGTACATTTTTGTCTGCATATTTTTATTTGTTTTAAATTCTTATACTTTTATATTTTAATCCCTGTATATTTACTAGTTTAAAGTTTATTTTTGGCTTATTTATTAAATAAGCTGTCTTGGATTTCTAAAAGATGTTTAATTAGTTACAAAAAGTTCAATTTTAAATAATACTAAAAGTCTTATAGAGTTAAATTTATTAAAATACTTGAGCAGTAGTAGTAGACTTTTCTATAATATGTTAAAATTATATGTTTATTAATATATTTAAAAGTTTAAACTTGTTAATATACTTTTATATTTTAAATTAGAACACACAATTTAAAGAGAGTTTCAGTCTCCTTATTTTTTTTCTATTAGAGATTTTTATATTCTGTCTGTTCTTTGTTCTGGATGTGTACTTCACACGTTGCTCTTTTAACCAGGCAATTTTGTTTTCTCTCTCTCAACTAAATCAAACTACCAGCCTTTTATCTTTGTCCTTAAATTGAATTTCAATAATTTTTTCAAATTGTTAATAATTAAAAACAATCTAACATTACACTAGTTATTCATTATAATCTAAAATGTAATACAATTTATAAATTAAAATTATTTATTATGATGAATTTTAATTATATAAGAATAAACATTTAACATGTACAGTGCACAAATTAAACTAGTTGGTCAAAAAAATAAAATACTAGTTAAAAGTATATTTCATTGCTTAAATATTTTTTTTATTAGAACATCTCAAATAGTGTTAATATAAACAACCCCATTTTTGTCATTTCAATCTTAAACAATTAAACTAATTTCGTGTTCAATGAATATTTCTATTAATAAGTTACTTAACTCATAAATATTATATTTCTCTCTTCTATATTTAATACAAAATTAAGCAACTCATGAGCAATAATTTGCTGATATAAACAATTCTTTTCAATTTTAAACAACTTAAAATCACATGTAGCACACCAAACTAACATTTTTTTTTTGTTAAGCAACTCATTAAACAACTTCCACTGTAAATGCTCTTACATGCCAAATCAAAATTAACTCAATATAAAAAAAAATGTATCAATTAAATACATTTAAGCAACGAAAATTTGAAAAATAGGTAAAATTTATTTAAAATAAAATATAATTTAACCTGAACCATTTTTACGCCTTCTAATGAGTGACGCCAAACCGATACTATAAATACCAAATCTTAAAAGAAGGTCGTACTCTAGGGATGGAAATATAAGTAAATAAGAATTTTTTGGGAAAAAAAGAGAGAATATTATTTATTAAAAAGCTTAGTTTCAGCACAAGATGTACTTAAACTAAGACGAGGAAAATTACATCTGCCAACAGAGGTTACAAAGAGCTAAAACAACATTTAATTAGCTAATTTAGCAAATTAATATAGCAAAACGAAAAGAAGCTAAGCCTTAAAAAGATGTTAAAAGTCAGCGCCCAAGACATGTAGCCTAACTCATGCACCGAAGATTAGATATGGAGGTCCCAAACTGTGTTGGCTAATGGCTATTTCTTCACTCCGCCACCATAGAAAATGAACTCCTACAATTAATATTGGAACCAACTTCACGAATTGACCTGAGACCAGTGACTAATTGAGCTGGCAAAATAGCTAGTCTTGGCTTAAGTAACGTTTTCATAAAATAACTTCAAAAAGAAAATTCATATGAAAAGAATGTTAATAACATTTTCTAATACATTGTTTCAAGCAAGGAGCAAATATCTTGAACTCCCCTCAATCATTGGAAGAAGCAAAAAAGCAATTTTTGGCTTCATGAAGGATAGACTCTAGAACAACATCAGTCAATGGTCCACAAGGCATCTTATTAAATCTTGTGCTCAAGCTATTCTCTCATACTACATGAGCGTTTTTCTTCTTCCAACCACTCTCCAGGATGAATTGGAAAAAATCATGAACTCCTTCTGGTGGGGTAATCAAACTGGCAATGCAAAAGGAATCGTGGGATCGTCCAACTATGAGAAAGGAGTATGGCGGTTTAGGATTCAGATATCTCCATGAATTCAACCTAGCCATAATAGGGAAGCAAGGTTGAAAGTTCTCTACCAACCCTGATACTATAATTGCAAAGGTTCTCAAAGCCAAATATTTCCCAAACATGATGAACTTTGAGTTTTCCTTGCTAGATTAAGTCTCGAACAAAGTGAATGTCAATGGAGATATGCTTCATACGACTGTGGTATACTAGATTATGAGTAAGGAACGTGGGACACCTAATTCGGTCATTAGAGAATGGATCCATGATAGTTATGTTGCAGAATTTGTGAGAGATCTATATTCAGCCTCTGTTGAAGCCTTTGAGGTGGTGACACCTAATTTAGTCATTAGAGAATAGATCCATGATAGTTATGTTGTACAATTTGCGAGAGATCTATATTTAGTCTTTGTTGAAGATCTGGCTACAACTCGTTTCTTTGAGGATTTCAAAGAGATCATGTAGGAACCGTAGTATACAAGATGGGCAGAGGTGGAGGTGAAGTCATCTTTATTTCCAACCTAATCAACATCACTGTATGCAATGAGGGAAGAGGACTTTGGTTTTTGAAGCATTAAACCATGAAAGATGGTATCTTAAAGATAATGTAGAAGCCTTTTTAATGTCAGGCTTGGTCATGGAAAAATACTGGAGGTTGCCAATTGTGCTTCTTTAGAAGGTGATGTCGGTGCTTAAAGAACCATCATCCTTGCACAAGGGAGTGCTGGTTGACATTGAAGTGAGGACAAATTTAGCTTCATTCATTTTGGTTCTCTCAAGGAGGTCAACAATGTATTTATTTTGACTGAGAAATAAACATGTAGCAGTTTGAATTACCTCAACACCAAGAAAAAAAGTGCAAGTTCCCCAAATCCTTGATAGAGAATGTGTGTTGTTAGATAGTGAATAACTAATAATTCAAAAGTTAGTTGGGTTTAAAGGTTAGTTAGTTAATTTTTAACTTGTGTTAGTTGAGTTAGTTAGTTTGTATTCACTCCACATATATATGGAGTTGATATAATCCAATTTATACAAATTCAATAACATTTATTCTTCATCATTCTCTATAAACATTGCGCTAGTGAGTCTTGCTTTATCAAACTCGTATTAGAACCTTGTGAAGATCCAAGGGAAAGTGTGTGAGATCACGAGTGAGTGAGAGCAAGATCAAGAGAGATTTATTTGTGAGATTTTGTTGAGTGTGAGAGAACACATTCCTTTTTCCATTTTTTCATTGCGATCATTACGTCTTCTTCCTTCTACTGTTGTTGCTGCAATCATGGCAGGCAATGGTGGATTCGTTGGGAATTTGCCAATTCTTGATGACAAGAATTGGGAGCGATGGAGCATGCAACTGAAGGTGTTCTTCCGGTTTCAAGATGCAGTTGAAATTGTGAAGAATGGATAATAAGAACTTGATGATAATTCAATGAACGCACAAAGAGCTATACACAGGGATGCAGTAAATAGGGACAACAAAGCCTTGTTCTTGATCCACTAGAGCGTGGATGTGAGTATCTTTGACAAGATCTCCAAAGCATCTACAACCAAGGAAGTGTGGGATATATTGGAGAGGTGTTCACTGGTGGAGAGAAGATTCGAAAGGTGCGACTCCAAGCATTGAGGAGGTAGTATGAATTGTTGTAGATGGAACAATTAGAAATAGTAGTAGATTATTTCAGTATCGTGTTAAGTATCACAAATGTGATGAAGGGATGTAGTGAATAGATCACAGATCAAATGATCATAAACAAGATCATGCACACCCTCACTTAGAATTTTGAGCACATAGTGGTGGTGATTGAAGAATCTAAAGATGTAAAGACCATGAAGATTGAGCAGCTGCAAGGATCTTTAGAAATACAAGAATTGAAGTTGATTCAAAGGAACAAGATCAAAGTGGCAGATCAATATTTGCAGGCACAGGTGAACGGTGATTTTGCAAAATGGAAAGGAAAGCAAGTACAAGGGAAATTTTCTAAGAGAAATTGAGATTCCAATCAAGGAAAGTCCAACGTTGAAGATAAAGCAGAATCTTCTCATAAGGGAGAGGCTAGTTCTTCAAATCATGGAAATCGAAAGAAGAAAGACAAAAGGAAGATTCAATGTTTTGTGTGTGATAAGTTTGGTCACTATGCTGAAAATTGTTGGCACAAAAAAGAAAAAAGAAAGGGAAAACATAAAGTAGAGGACCAAGAAGTCAATGTTGCGCATGGGGATTCTGATTCAGACCTAGCTTTGCTTATGGTTAAAACCACTGAAGGTGCTTCTTCTTCAGAAGCTTGGTATCTAGATACTGGATGCTCTAATCATAGGACAGGGCATAAATAGTGGCTCATTGATCTAGATACAAGCAGATCCATAAAGGTTAAGCTAGCAGATAGCATAACCTTGAATGCTGAGGGAGTTTTCAATATTTTGATCAGAAGAAAGGATGGCAAGACAACATTGATTGAGAGTGTGTTATTTGTGCATGGCATTGATAAGTGTCCTAATTCAATTAAATTCAGGTTTCAAATATAGGCACTTATCTTTTGATTTCAAAAATTTTGCTTATAAACTTGCCCTAAACCTATTTAAATTATATTTATTACTTGCATGAATGTAGTTTTTATATTTTGAAAGATTAATCCAATCATGCCTTGTATTTTGATAGATTTCGTGGATTTCCGAGGCTTTTGAATAAGCAAAGCAAGCAAAAATGGATCAAAAAGCAAACCTGGGAGGTGCAGAAAGCAAATCAGGCCCAAAGAAGCTTCTGGAGGTACCTTTAACTCGCCCAAGCGAGTTAATATAGTGTATTTTGCTCGCTTGGGCGAGCAACAACATCAATTGGGCCACTTGAAGGCCAAGTGGACGTGCAAGTTGGGCTTTTACTC
>PYAF01003299.1:1110703-1124660 GCA_007407185.1 Glycine tomentella
AACATATAAGTTTCTTAAAAAATTAAATATTAAAAATTTATTAATTTATATGATTAGAATAAAAATAATTTACTTATTAAAATAAATTTACGTAATTTATATATTTTACATATTAATTGATGCAGTTGTATTGATTTATATAATTAGAATAAAAGTAATCAGTATATTAAAATTAATTTATAAAATAATTTATATATTAACTTATGAAATTTAATTATAAATTGATAAAATAAATTTAAAATATGTAAACTATTTAAAATAAAAATATATAAAATAAAATTAAAAAGACTTATAATCAATATTTTAATTTATAAATTTTTATAATTCTAAAAAATTAATAATTCTTTAATGATTATACATATAAAATAATATTTATAAATTTAATTAAATTAATAATTTATTATTTTGTGTTTTAATAAAATGTCATTATTTTAATTTTTAACAAGATTTTTTATTTTTTATTTTATATAATCATTTGTAATATAAATATCATGTCAATTATGTTAACTGTCAAATTTAATATTCGATTTTGGATAGTCAATTGATGAAAAATGATTAAAATTATTTATTTTAAAAATTAGATAAACTAAAGATCTTGATTTAAAAATAAAAGATAAAAATTATAAATTTAAAATTATAGAAGGACCAAAGTTTTAATTTAACTTAAAAATTATTATATTTTCAATCTTAACTATAAGCTGTTGTTAACATATTGTCAAGATTAGCTAAGTCAAATTTTTTTGATGAAGAAAGAAAGAATCAAATAGACTAGGAATTTGAGGCTATTGTAAGTAAATAACACCTAGGGTCGGCCCTAGGGCAGGACCAGCGGGGCGCCTGTCTAGGGTTCAAATTTTTTTGTACCGATAACTTAAGTAAAAAAAAATTAAAAATAAAATAAAAATAAAACCTGCATTAGGGGTCCATTTTGTGTGTTAAGGGCCCATTTTTTCCATTCCTTAGTTTTAATATTATTTGCACTTCAAAAAATTTGTGTGTTAAGGGTCCATTTTTTTCATCCCTTAATTTTAATATTATTTGTATTTCAAAAAATTTGTGTGTTAGGGACCCATTTTTTCCATCCCTTAATTCTAATATTATTTGTATTTTAAAAAATTTGTGTGTTAAGGGTCTATTTTTTTTATCCCTTAGTTTTAACATTATTTGTATTTTAAAAAATTTGTGTGTTAGGAGCCTATTTTTTTCAATTCGTCCTGGACCAAAGAATTTTCAAGACCGACCCTGACAACACCCAAAGAATCATCCAACAACAAGGAAATCTGTAGACGAAGATCCCATTTTGCTAGAGTTCGCACACATGCATGTTGCCTTGACAAAGGGTATGACAAAAAGTAATCTCCCAATCCCGAGCTTTATACTCTCTGATCTATTATTAATCACAACAGCATACGGATGATACCTTCTGTCCACGTGATGCTCTGGAGTTTCTGCTTTATTTTCGAGTATAAGAGTGTATGGATAAGCTTCCAATGCCACGTTTCCATGAAGGAGAACATCATTGATATTCAGGTGAATGTCTCCACCTAACACCTCGTCAACTTGTTGGCACAAGAGGCCTTCTTCCGAAGATTATATAAGCTTAAACGTTAGGGTTTTGTTTAATTATAGCTACTTTTTGTTTTGCAAAGTATTTAAGTATAGCTAATTAATTAGTCCAAAAGGGTTTTTCTTAGAGATGAATGCTCACTAAATGGGCTTTTTAATGAGTTTGGGAGGATTTAAATCCATGCTGACACGAAAAGTGAGAGTTATCATACGTACCACTATCTTGAATATTTATAGAATTTTACATTATGTCTTTATCCTTTGATGATCCAATCCCGTTTTACATCTCAAACGATCTATATATCTTCTAAATGTTTTTATGTATATCAAAAGTAGTTTCGAACAATTCAATAGTAACCAGAAAATTTTCCATACGCTATATATGTATGGACTTTACAATTTTTTATAGAGAATAATAAATATTCTCAAAATTAATAATGATTTAGCTAACATTTGCAAATGTTTGGGAGATTTATTATATGCATAAATTTAGTAAATATTTTTGTCTTAATTTTAAAAACTAAGTTGATCTTCTTCTTTTTTTATAGATTATCTCTTTCACTATCTTTTCTTTCTTAATCATCTTTCTATATTTTCTTCCTTTTTAAAAAAAAAATGATATGTGCCAGTCATTCTCTATACCCACGAGCAACACGCCATGAGAAACCTTCATTTTTTTTCGGGATTTTGAGTTTCCAAATTAGCAGCCAGTTGTCGCTCTTATGTAGATGTGAACTATCTACCATATATATTCTCCATGATGTGGAAGTAAGTGAATTTTACAAAGAACAATCCATCCTTGCTGAATTTCCAGTGGAGTCTATCCAGCTCATCTGTAAGATAGACGGGCATAGAGAGCATTCAAATAACATCTTGTGGCATAAATAGATCATGCAAATAAATTATCAATAAATATAGTTAAAGCGCAAAATGTCAAAAGATACATACGATTCATATCCTTTTGGAGTAATTAATTAGCTATAGTTAACATATTCTCTTGAAACTTAAGGTTGAGAACTTGAGATCTTTCTTGATTCTTAAGTTTCAGGTTAAATTTTCTCACTCTACATTCGAAAAATTCACTCTAAAGCAGTAATCATCTATATAACAATGTAGTTAGATTCACATTAATCTTACCTAATTCAACTTATATTTGTTAAATATTGAATAATAATATAATGAAGTATAAGGTTCAAAATAAAAGGTGTCCACCAATTTAGTTAGTAGTAGTTAATGTTTTTTACTCAAGTGGTTTAGGGTTTGAATCCTAACTTTTGTGTATGAAATAAATTATGTTGAGAAGAAAAATATGCACTTTATGTGTGCTCACGGTCCTTAAAGATTAATCACTGTTTATGTGGAGTTACTTCATACTAATATGGTGATTGGAAAAAAAAATACAAGGCCTCCTATTTTTCTAATGCTTTATTTGATTTAGGAAAATAAGCAAAAGAAAAGAAAATGAAAGGAGAGAAAGGGAAAAAAAGTCATAAATGAGATGATTTTCAAGTTGTTTAGTAAGAATTATTGTGATAAAGAAATATATATATATATATATATATATACACACACACATACACGACTTGGTAATATCCAAATAGAGATAATTTTGGTTTAGTTAAGTAGAATCATTATAGACGATAAATTCTCCTTAGATTCAAACACAAGACATCCGACGGTGAACAAATATGTGTATAAAGATATAAATATTCCTAATAAAAGAAGACATATAGAAATAAATATATTTATGTCATTTTGATACCTCCACCTATTTTCTTTCTCTTTCTCACCAATTGTATAAGATAAAAAACACAATGAATTCTATACTAGTTTTCAATATTTCCATTCCTCTTTAACTCATCATAGAAGGAAAAAAATAAAGATATGCTTGGTTTTTCGTTTGGAGTTTTCCAAACTCAAATTTGAAGAGTAAACTCAATTTCCTGACGTGTTTAACTATCCTAAAAAATACATTTGCATATAAAAATTATGGGAAGTTTGTTTCATGAATTTGATTATATTGCTGGGAATAATATTCCTAAGAATTCATCATCGGGAATGTTATTTCTATTAAAGATGTTTGTTATATATTTATAATTCCTGAAAAATGTTTTTAAATTTATTTAAATTTAAAAATAAAAATAATAAATAAATAAATAAATGAGGTTGAATAAGAAGAATGTAAAAGGTTATTTTAAACATTTCCATGTGATAATGTAAGATTCTCATTCTTTTACATGAAAATAAGAAGATGGAAGAACATGTCTAATTAATATGAATTTTTGAAAATGAGTTATGCTTGAAAATATATTTTGATTCCCTTTAAACACACATGAAAATACTTGGGTATATTTGAATATAAATCACAAATATTTTTAAAATTTTTTTTACTAAAAATATAAAATCTTTTTCAATAAAAAATTTAAAAAATATTTCTAACCTTATATCCAAATATACTCTTATTTTCATCTCTATATTCCTCAAATTCAATAAAATTATGTGAAACAAACACCGCTTTATATTGAGACTCGATTTTATAGAAATGAGATTTGATTTGTTTTTGCAAACTTTATTGACAAATTTAAGTCTGACTCTATCTTAACCTAAGATTTCAAACTGCAGTTTAAACATGTGACAAATTCTAACATGCGAAACCACAATGTGACAAATTATTTTTTCTCCTTTTCTGCTCCTCTTTCCTTATTTGCGCTTGTCTTCCACCTTTCTCTTTTGTCCCCCGATCTTCTTCCCCTTTCCTTTTATGCGTCGCCACCATTTCTCCATCGCATGCAACCACACCGCGTAGCGTCGTCTCCTCTCCCCATGAAGGTCTTCACCTCTTGGCAAAGCAACAGATACAGTTACTCCAACCAACCAACCACCACTCCCTTCAATATCCCCGTCAGCCACCAAGTCACCAACAATCACACAATGCTAAACACAGGACCAAAGCCTAACTAAGTTACTAACCCTTGTTCTCATTCATTTCATTTCCAATCATGGCTTCAATCTCAGGCATTTCCTCATCCTCCCCATCTCTCAACAACTCCACCCCAAAACGACGCCGCACCCCACTCCTCCCCTCCAAACCCTCCCCGCCACGCTCCCTCGCGCGTGAGGCTCCCGCGCCGCACCAATAACTCTCCGCAATAACTAAACCTCTCAACACCGGACTCGAAAAGGAGCCACGCGCGCTATGGCGGCGCTACCAGCACAAGGAGCTGGGACTCTACCTGGACGTGAGCCGGGTCGGGTTCACCGATGAGTTCGCCCGCGAAATGGAGCCCCGCTTTCACGCGGCCCTCCGCGTCATGGAGGAGCTCAAGAAGGGTGCCATCGCGAACCCCGACGAAGGGCGAATGGTGGGGCACTACTGGCTCTGAGACTCCGCTCGCGCGTCTACTTCGTTCCTCAAGGCGCAGATTGATAACACGCTCGACGCCATTTGCACCTTCGCCAATGACGTCGTCACCGTTAAGGTTAGTTCCGAGTCGCACCTCGTCGTGGTTGGTTATGTTTCAAAAGAGGAGTGCTAGGAATATACTATAGAATTCATTGAATATTTTTTGGTTACCAAGTTATTGGTACGGAGTATCCACCCGGCAATGACTAATTTCCCTTGGGGAACCTGACTGGCTGGTCACTTTTAGGGAGGTTCATTGAATATGATCACATAATTTTGTGATTTTCAATAAGAGAGTGTGTTCAAAAGTGTGTATGAGAGTGTGTTACTGACATTTATCATGTTTTGAATTTGTTGTGTGGTTGGTGATTGTGGTGGTTTGGGTTTTCGCAGATTAAGCCACCGTCATCACTGGAGGGGAGGTTTACGCAGATACTTTCGGTTGGGATTGGAGGTTCCGCGCTCGGACCACAGTTTGTGGCGGAGGTGCTGGCTCCGGATAATCCTCCACTCAAGGTAATCCAATCCGCACAAGAGGTCTAGACAAAAGTTAGTTGCAAATAGTTTAGGAGTTTTATTCTTTTCTTAGAATTGGAGTTTTAACTCAGTAATTTGTGTAGTAAAGGTTGACATTAAAAGTCTACTGACTGGAAACGTCAATTCTGATTGCATAACAGTACAGTATGTGGTTTGGTTAAGATAATGTTTTATGTTTTTGCTTTTAACTACAAAAATGCACCTTATTTTCACTTTGTTTGTTGTTTTCATAAGAATATAAGGAAGAGTAAAAGAATAAATAGTGTATGCAGTTACAATATAAAGGGTTTTTATGGTGTCATCTAATCACAAATTGTCATATATGATAAGTTAATGACTTTTACAATAACTACGTTAAAAGTCATACCACCTATGATTTTTGATTGGTTGACAATGCATATAAATTAATCTCATGTTTTCATTTATCCTGTACAAATTTAAAATAGAAAATATATTATCAAACCAAACAACCCCTAATATGTTCTTTGAAAAATGCTAATAAGGCATTATCTAACACATTGTTTGGGTAAAATTTATGGTTTGTACTTTTGGCAGATAAGATTTATTGACAACACGGATCCTGCTGGAATAGATCATCAGATTGCGCAACTTGGGCCTGAGCTAGCTTCAACACTTTTGATAGTAATTTCGAAGGTCTGCATGGAGATTATACTTTTTTGTTTGAAAATGGTGTTAGTGGGATTCATTATTGTCTGCTGTTGAATTATGATTTTTGATTTATCTTCAGAGTGGAGGTACCCCTGAAACTGGAAATGGCTTATTGGAAGTGCAGAAAGCCTTTCGCGAAGCTGGATTGAATTTCCCAAAACAGGTTTAATCTCAGGTTTTAATTTTCTTAAGGATTTCCTTTTAACTATTATTGAATTATCATCTGTTTAAATCTTAAGATAGTATTTTAGATCACTGCTATGCCTTCTATTTTCATAGATTTTCTTGCCTTGTCTACATTTAATTGAGCTTCTTCAGTTATTTAAAGTTTCCTTTTTCACTCTTTAATTAAATAGTGAGGTTAATAGTGTGTTTGGAGATATCAGTAGACACATGTTCCAACGAGTGCAAATGGAAAAGCTTGTCTCTAAGTGGATTGAATTGAGTGGATGTTTACGTGTGCACACACGTAATTCCAAACATGCTCTTAAGTCTTTTGAATTATGGAAAATTTCTTTATAGTAACTTAATATAATATTGTTTTAGACTATTTATAATCTATCACAATTTTAGCTATTAGCAATGTGCTTAATGATGGCACTGTTCTGAATATCTCAATGATGCGGGCCTTACACTTGTAATTTTGTAAATATGTGGTCAGTTTGTGAACACTCATTTTCATTTGCTGATGCATGGTATAATGCAGGGTGTTGCTATAACTCAAGAAAATTCTTTGCTGGATAACACTGCACGAATTGAGGGTTGGTTAGCTAGATTTCCAATGTTTGACTGGGTGGGAGGTAGAACATCAGAGATGTCTGCAGTTGGCCTGCTACCAGCAGCCCTTCAGGTAATTGGCCATAAACAAAATCATTGCTATATTAATTTGATGTTTTATATACAGTTGTAACGTTTCTTGATTCAGAGCATTGACATCAGAGAAATCTGGTGCAGCATTAATGGATGAGGTGAATAGGAGTACTGTGGTATGCATATGTTTCCTGACATTCTATCCAATGTTTTAATATTTGAAGATTAATTTGAGTGATGTGCTTATTTAGATGAAGTTTTTTCCTGTATAACAATGTGATTATGAGACCCGATCTACAAAATTTTCCGCCGAGAGGAACAAGTGAACTACTTTTACTTAATGACTTTTGCTGTGTCTATGTTTGAGTGCTGTTGATGCTCCATGTGCCAAATACATGAATGGTGGTGGCCGAGTATGAAATATTTGGAAATTAGTCGTAACTAGTTACCAACAAGTGAGATGTTTATAAAACATTTGTATTTTGTACATAAGTACATAGAGCATCTTCCTGATATGGATGTATGGTTTATCATTGTTTGTGGCCATCCTCCCTCTAAATGAGTTGTTCCCACCTTTTGTTGGTTTTGAATTTGGAATCTCAAACCTATTGAGTGAGCAGGAGGCCAGTGTTTTCTAGGATGCAGTAAACTGATATGTTACCGAGCAATTTATAAATTGATTAGCTGCTTTGGGTAGGCTGAGATTTAGAAAGTACCTTGTTGAAACAAGAATAATGATAGATGTAAAGGCTCATTCCAGGGCAAGTATAATTTGCTTAAAACTGAATTTATGTGCCTGCAGTGGCTTCCTCGGTACCTTTAATATATATATATATATATATATATATTTAAATTGTTTTATAATTACTCATATTTTCACCTTACTTTGAACAGAAACTGGGAGTACACTATAAGTAAAAATTCTCATACTCTACAAGTTAGTGGTTGGTTCTCTATGGTTTCTAATTAGTAATTACACAAACATGTAGTTTTGATATATGTAGCCCAAGCTTTAACATATAATAGAGAGGCTGGCAGAATGTTTCCATCCGAATCTGGCCAACTTCAAATTCGATTTGGTATTAATCTAGAGACCCATAAATTATGAAAGTATAGCCGCAAAAAGCTTCAGGTGTTATCTTTCAACTGAAACTGGGTGTGATTATGGGCATGTCAATAGTAACGTAGCTAAATTGTCTTGAGGATCATAGCGTAAATATAACATATAGACCAAATCATCATTTTACATATGTCAGGAAGCTTTGTAGACCATATGTCATGCTTTCCCAGTTCCATCAGTTTTCTACTTTCCGTCATAATGACAGTAGACTCGTAGAGTTTGATCCAACATTTCCTTAAAAATCTTTTGTACTGGTCCACCGTCATTTGATACAGATAATACAATGAACAACAGAAAGGGGCTTAGGATTTACTTGGGTTTTCTTTGTCAAAGCAAGGATAGGTGTGATTTGGTTAAGGACTTAAGGGTTATAGTAGATAGATTACTGATAGGCATTTGCAAGCAATGAAATGTGGGTTTTATGGTTTAATTGGTGGCTATATGGGTGCTGTTTACAGTATGTTCATGGTTAGTGTCTGGATTTAGGGCTTAATTGGTGGCTGACTCAGCCAAAGAAAATTGATTAATTAAAAATAAAATAAAGTAGAGATTAAGACGAAAGATAGGAACTACACCTAGGGTTTGTTCACATTGCACAGTCAACATGCTGTTGTGCTGAAATTTTGTAAATACGATATGATTGTTAAGTCTGATTAAAAGCATTACAGCTGTTTAACAGGCCTCCTGTCAATTATGGTACAAAAAACTAGGAAATAGACGAAATTGGATTTTAAACAAAATCTAATAACAATTAAACTGAGGATAAACACAAGCCTAGATAAAACTCAACCATGAATTAGAAAATTGCCAAAATACCTCTAGAACTAGAAGTAATAAAATAACTTGGTAAAGTTAGTAGCCCTAAACAGTAATCACCAATAATCTATTAAGGCACAATCGGTGCCAAAATCTATGCTAAAGCTAAAATACTGAGATGATTTGAATTTGGATCGTTTAGCTTATAACTACTTGATGCTGATGTGTTGTGTGAATGTTTGGTCTCTAAGAAATGTGTCTCATTTCAACCTATATCATGCTTTTGTGGCCATGCAAACTGTTGTTTTCTCCTCTTGATGGTAGAGTGTTCAATAATATGTGAATGAGGCAAAATTAAGAACATCAATGTAGATACTTGGAAATAGGAGAATCTGCATAGTTAAAAATTAGAAAATGGTAAGCTGGTTATATCTCCAGAAAACAATATTTTTTAAGAGAGTCCTTGCTTTCTTAAACATAGTGTGATTGATTGTGGTAATTGATGTGGCACTAGTAGTATTGTAGTACAATTCCATCTCCATCTTTGTTTCTACTTACTATTCTCTCTGGTCAATTTTGATTCTCTCCTCAATCATAAAGAACTCTTATTTATTAATCTCTACTTCTATGCAGATAGGGAATAATCCTGCTGCTTTGCTGGCTTTATGTTGGTATTGGGCTACAGATGGTGTAGGATCAAAAGTATGGATCATAGAGTAATAGTTACGAATCATTAGCATCTGCCTTCTCTTCTGTTTCATGTCACTATTGCTTATTATGGTCTTCTCCTCCTTTTTATTCCTCAGGATATGGTTATACTTCCGTATAAGGACAGCTTGTTATTATTTAGTAGATACTTGCAGCAGTTGGTCATGGAATCTCTAGGCAAGGAGTTTGACTTGGATGGTAATCGGGTATGTAAATGTGATGTGTAACAAATCTGACTATCATTATTTTCATACTGTCTTACATTTTTGGGTAAAAATGCTAGATCTTTGTTTAATCAGTCTATAGCTGCTTGTATCTAGAAAAAGCTGAATGGACTCGTATTATCTGTAGTTTTGTAAATTGTAATCATGTAGGATGTACACATTTCACTTTTCGATGGAATTCACCTGCTTTTATCATACCTGGGATATATCAATTATCAACTTGATTGACATGCTGTTGATAAAGTGTCCTTCCTAGTTTGGATTTACATCCCTACTGATCCTAGGATAATGGATCTTTCATGCTACATGTTACGTTACAATTTTGTGATTGTTTAATCTTAAACATGTCAAATCTTCATGAATTAATTTGATTCCACAGGTTAACCAAGGAATTAGTGTCTATGGTAATAAAGGAAGCACAGATCAGCATGCGTGAGATTTAATTCTAGTTTAAAGTTTGTTTGACATAGTTTTTAGTTTGAATTGCTTAAATAAAAGTTTTACCCAAAACAGCTACATTCAGCAACTGAGGGAAGGTGTGCACAACTTTTTTGTGACATTCATTGAGGTGCTACGCGATAGACCACTTGGTCACGATTGGGAACTTGAGCCAGGTGTCACATGTGGCGACTACCTGTTTGGTATGCTACAGGTCTGACCTATTGATCAAGTATTTCTCATTGCATTTGATGGTGATTCTATTTAAGATTGGATGTGGTTAGTTGTTATGTTTGCATAGTGCTAAAAAGTGAAGTTTCTACAGGGAACAAGGTCAGCCCTGTATGCCAATAACCGTGAATCCATCACTGTCACAGTGCAAGAAGTCACACCCAGATCAGTTGGTGCCCTTATAGCCCTTTACGAATGGGCAGTTGGAATATATGCCTCGCTTGTTAACATAAATGCTTATCACCAACCTGGTAAGCTGGAAACATTTGATCTCTTTAGTCTGTTTT
This sequence comes from Glycine tomentella, assembly GCA_007407185.1. Classification (NCBI taxonomy): domain Eukaryota; kingdom Viridiplantae; phylum Streptophyta; class Magnoliopsida; order Fabales; family Fabaceae; genus Glycine; species Glycine tomentella. The sequence goes on from PYAF01003299.1 coordinate 1,121,453, forward strand.
AGGATTTATGGATGTCAGTAAACTATTGAAATTGTTATTTGCTTGTCATGTAGTGTGGTCGATGCTCTATGTTGGTTTGGAAGTTTGAGTGATGCAAATTAAATTATTTTATTCTATTAGTGACTAAATTTGTGTCATCATTGTCATTTATTTAACTGCTTCTGAATCTGATAATTAGGTGTGGAAGCTGGTAAGAAAGCCGCAGGAGAAGTGTTAGCACTTCAGAAGCGGGTATTGGCAGTGCTAAATGAAGCAAGGTACAGTGTACTATGTATATATCAGTCTTCTCCGTCTTAGCTAGAAATATTCAAAAATATACGGGCATGTGCATTTGACTTATAGTAAGAACTGTTGAGACCAACGGATCAATTAGGCGTTGATAAACACGAATTTGAGAAGAAAAACAACTTCTATTACTCACAAGAATAGAATTACAGAGATATACAAATTAAAAAAAAACTCTCAAACTCAGACAACACTCACACAACACTCACTAGGAATACTCACTACTTGGATGAATTCACTCTTGGTGTTTTTGGTGTGTCTAATTGATGGTTTACAACTGAGGTTTGCACCTCCATTTATAGAATGATGTTATGGTGTGAATGGTGAAATGAAATTGTCAAGGATGGCTGCAGATGACGGCTTGGACAGTGGTGGACGGCTGGAAGTCATCAATGGCAGCTCCAGGGGCGGCTGGAAGTCATCAGGGACGGCTGGAAGTCATCAATACTCCCCCACCAGGCGTATCTGAAGAAAACATTCCAGCTATGTCTCTGCATAACTCTAGCTTCTCTCGAGTCACCACCTTCGTCATCATGTCTGCAGGATTCTCCTTTGTATGGATCTTTACTAGTCTCAACAGTTGTCGATCCATTACTTCGCGTATCCAATGATAGCGAATATCAATATGTTTTGTACGGGAATGATACATTGAGTTCTTGCTCAAATCTAGAGCACTCTGGCTGTCACAATGTACCTTGTACTCCTTTTGCTTGATTCCAAATTCTTGGAGGTAACGCTTTAACCACAACATCTCTTTTCCAGCTTCTGCGGCAGCAATATATTCTGCTTCGGTTGTGGATAAAGCAACACACTTCTGTAGTCTTGAATGCCATGAAACAGCTCCTCTTGCAAAAGTGTAAATGAATCCTGAAGTAGATTTCCTACTATCAGGATCTCCAGCCATATCTGCATCTGTAAAGCCTTCCAAGATTGGATCAGCTCCCCCGTAACAAAGACATATCTTCGTTGTACCCCTAAGGTACTTGAGAATCCATTTTACCGCCTTCCAATGCTCTTTTCCAGGATTGGAGAGAAAACGACTCACCGTTCTCACTGCGTAAGCAATATTGGGCCTCGTACACACCATTGCATACATTAAACTTCCAACAGCTGAAGAATATGGTACTGACAACATCTCTCCGATCTCTTCCTTGGATGAGGGACATAAACTCTTGCTCAACTTGAAATGGTTAGCTAATGGACAGCTAACTGGTTTGGCATTGTTCATATTGAACCGTTCAAGTACTCGTTCAATATACTTCTCCTGAGATAGCCATAACATCTGATTCTTCCTGTCTTGGGTAATCTGTATTCCCAATATTTGTTGAGCTGGTCCTAAGTCTTTCATGTCAAAAGACTTAGAGAGTTTCTTCTTCAGCTGGTTGATCATCTTCGTTGCATCTTTCCCCACGATCAGAATATCGTCTACATATAGTAGAAGAGCAACGAAATTTCCATCAGAAAACTTCTGAATGTAGACACACTCATCTGCTGCAGTTTTCTTGTACCCTTGACTCACCATGCACTAGTCAAATTTCTTGTACCACTGTCTAGGTACCTGCTTTAGACCATACAAGCTTTTCTTTAGCTTGCATACGAGGTTTTCTCCTGAAAACTCAAAACCTTCCGGCTGCTCCATGTAGATTTCTTCCTTTAAGTCTCCGTGAAGAAAAACTGTCTTCACATCCATCTGTTCAAGCTCCAAGTTCATATTTGCGACTAATCCAAGTATGACTCTGATTGAAGTCATCTTGACTACGGGTGAAAATATCTCGTCAAAGTCAATCCCCTTTTTCTGTTGGAATCCTTTGACTACGAGTCGTGCTTTGTATTTCACCACTTTTCCGCTGCCATCTTTCTTCAGCTTGAACACCCATTTATTTTTCAGTGCCTTCTTCCCTTTTGGAAGTTTTACGATCTCATAAGTTTGATTCTTCACAAGAGAATCCATCTCATCCTTCATCGCTAGCAGCCATTTTTCTTTATCCTTATGGAAACTCTCTGGTTCTCCATCTTCAGTAAGTAGAAGATACTCGGATTCTGGATACCTTCTGGATGGAATCCGATCTCGTTCAGATCTACGAACTTCTGGAATATGAGGAGATCCACCATCATCTGGGTCTTGTGATAGCCCTGGAACATCTGGCAGAGCGGGTTGTGGCTCCCCCTGCTCAATACCATCTTCTTCCTCATTGTTTTCTACTTCTGGTATATCTTCGGGCACTGCATCACCATTTCTTATCAATGGTTCTGTTGCTGCTTCTGGCACCTGAGCTGCAACATTTGGCTTCTAAGATATTGTGGGCTTTTCAATATCTTCTATTGTCTGGCTTTCATGGAACACCACGTTCCTACTTCTGATTACCTTTTTCTCCTTTGGATCCCATAACCTGTATCCAAATTCTTCATCTCCATAGCCTATGAAAATACATGGAGTGGTCCTTGCATCCAGCTTCTGCTTGAGCTCCTTGGATACGTGTGCGTACGCCAAACATCCAAATACTCTTAAGTGAGAGTATGATGGATCCTTTCCAGACCAAAGTTTCTCCGGAACTTCAAAATCTAATGGTACTGATGGGATCGGTTGATCAAGTAACAGGCGGCTTTGACTGCTTTTCCCCAGAATGGCTTTGGCAGCTTAGCCATACTGAGCATGCTCCGAACACGTTCCATGATTGTTCGGTTCATTCTTTCAGCTATACCGTTGTGTTGAGGGGTGCGTGTGACTGTCTTCTCATGTCGAATGCCATATGATCTGCAATAGACATTGAACTGCCTGGAAGAGTATTCACCTCCATTGTCGGATCGAAGACACTTCAATTTCTTTCCTGTTTCACGTTCTACCATGACATGAAACAATTTGAAGTAATCGAATACCTGGTCTTTCGTCCGCAAGAAATACACCCACACTTTCCGAGAAGCA
>PYAF01003299.1:1124760-1153374 GCA_007407185.1 Glycine tomentella
TCTGCAATAGACATTGAACTGCCTGGAAGAGTATTCACCTCCATTGTCGGATCGAAGACACTTCAATTTCTTTCCTGTTTCACGTTCTACCATGACATGAAACAATTTGAAGTAATCGAATACCTGGTCTTTCGTCCGCAAGAAATACACCCACACTTTCCGAGAAGCATCATCGATGAATGTTAGAAAATATCGGTTGTCGCCGAGTGATTCAACCTCTAAGGGACCGCAAACATCAGAGTGTACCAGACTGAGTAACTCTGATCTTCTCGTTGAAGAGGAATTAAACGAGACTCTATGCTGCTTACCAAACAGACAATGATTGCAAGGATCTAGTGCAGTATCCTTGTCTACATTGATAAACTCCTTCTTTATTAGGGTAGACAACCTTTTCTCACTCATGTGACCGAGTCTCTGATGCCATAAATTTTGTGAAGCCTCATTTTCTGCAACGTTAAGGCTGTCACTGCATATCTTCACATGAGTCTTGTATAGCGTGCCACAAATATGTCCTCGGGCGACTATCATAACGCCTCTTGACAACTTCCATGTGCCTTTACTGAAGTGACTATCATAGCTCTGTTTGTCAAGAGCTATTCCTGACAATAGGTTCAGTCGAAGATCTGACACATGGTGGACATCCTTTAAGGTAATTATGCTCCCAGAACTTGTCTTTACTAGAACATCACCAATTCCTACAATCCCAGAGGAACTGGAATTTCCCATCTTCACAGCTCCAAAGTCACCATCTTGGTATGGTGTGAAGTATTCCTTGTGAGGAGTCACGTGGTAGGATGCTGCAGTATCTACCACCCATTCTGTGTCTTCTTGTGAGACGTGAAGGCATGTCTCATTATGGGTAGAACAAAAAAGCTACATCTCCAAGAATAGTAACTAATGTTTCTCCACCCTTGTTCTTCGGCTGCGAACTGCTTTGGGCTTGCTCTTCCTTCTACTTGTAGTAGTTCTTCTTCATATGCCCTTCAATTCCACAATGATGGCACTTGTATGTTGGTTTTCTGCCATCAATGGATCTGCCCCTGCTCTTGCTTCTGCCTCTCCATTTGCTTTTACTACTCTTTTGTTGCCTCCCCCGGTTTTCTGTGACAAGGGCATGGGTCTGATCTGTGCCAATGTCATTTCTCCTTGCCTCTTCATTAAATAGAGCATCCTTTACCATAGACATGGTAAGTTTGCCATCCTGTGTTGAGTTGCTGAGTGATACTACCAACGTTTCCCAACTATCGGGAAGGGAACTGAGTAGTAACAGCGCCTGAACTTCATCGCTAAGTGGCATCTCTACATACGACAACTGGTTGACCAAGCTCTGGAACTCACTGGTATGCTCGGCAACTGAAGTTTCACTTTTTAACTTCATGTTGACTAAACGCCTCATCAACAGGGCTTTATTCCGAGCGGTCTTGGCCTGGTATATGTCCTCCAACTTCTTCCAGAGGGCATATGCGTCTGTCTCCTGTGCAACATGGTGGAAGACACTATTGTCAATCCATTAACGGATCTGACCAATAGTTTTTCGATTTGATTTCTTCCACTCCAACTCTTTAGCAGAATCAGGATTTTTACCCATCAATTCTATGGGATCAAACAAATCTTTACAACTTAGGAGATCTTCCATCCGAGGTCTCCACAACGTATAATTTGTAGCAGTAAGCATAATCATGGCTCCGGAAGATGATGTTGACTCTTCTGTGGTCATTATCACCTTATAGTAGCTTAATTCACCAAAAACAAGGTTGAATCTTGCAAAATGGAGCTCGCCGTTGTGTCTGGAATGGTCAAAAATGATGGAATTGACACTTCAGGGCCAATATTCCACTATTGAGGCAAAATAGCAATTTCAAGAAACCTTAGGGCCAAATTGCAATTTCAGAAAGATCAGGGATCAAACTGAAATTTCAGAAAGATAAGGGGTCAAACTGCAATTTCAGAAACTCCGGTCATCTTCTCCGGCGAGAACAGTAACTCCGGTTGTCTTCTCCGGCGATGAGGTCGTTTTCTCCGGCGATGAACAGTAACTTCGGCAGAGTTGACCAAACTTTGACTGCGATTTTTGGGCTCATTTGAACTCCGATTAACTCGCCGTTTGTTGCGTTGGACTCGATTCGACAAGACGAATCCAATGGTGCAATCAAAATTGAATTTCGGGTAAAACTCAGAAAACCCGGAAAAATGAAAAATAGACCAACACCTCTAATGTGGCTCTGATACCACTTGTTGAGGCCAACGGATCAATTAGGCGTTGATAAACACGAATTTGAGAAGAAAAACAACTTCTATTACTCACAAGAATAAAATTACAGAGATATACAAACTAAAAAAAAACTCTCAAACTCAGACAACACTCACACAACACTCACTAGGAATTCTCACTACTTGGATGAATTCACTCTTGGTGTTTTTGGTGTGTCTAATTGATGGTTTACAACTGAGGTTTGTACTTCTATTTATAGAATGATGTTATGGTGTGAATGGTGAAATGGAATTGTCAAGGATGGCTGCAGATGACGGTTTGGACAGTGGGGGACGGCTGGAAGTCATCAATGGCAGCTCCAGGGGCGGCTGGAAGTCATCAGGGACGGCTGGAAGTCATCAAGAACTAAGAACATAGAAGTGTATTTGAATTTTCGTTATTAAATTTTGAGATGATTGCTCTTCTTGTGGCTCAGGATTAGATTCCAATGTTGTGCATGTTATATGCTCACTATTAAAATAATAGACAGAGGATCAATATCTGGAATTCATACTGAGCTTTTGTATATAGCATCCTTAGTATTTACCAATATATTGCTCGCTTAAACCCATCACTGATTACTATTTATCTGTTTTATTTTCAGCTGCAAGGAGCCTGTCGAACCATTGACGCTTGAAGAAGTAGCTGACCGTTGCCATGCTCCAGAAGATGTATACACTCATTGCTCCCCCTCTGTTAATTTCCCAACTTAGGTTTATTAATCACCTCATTTAAGAACCGTGTCTGATATATTCAGTAACATTTTAACTTTTTTCTGCAGATTGAAATGATTTACAAGATGATTGCTCATATGGCTGCCAACGACAGAGCACTGATTGCTGAAGGTAACTGTGGTTATCCGAGGAGCATCAAGGTTTTTCTTGGGGAGTGTAATCTTGATGAACTGTATACTTGAGTTAGACTAATGAAATCCTCATTCCATAATGGTATAGATGTGTTTGTATACTCATCAAAAGAAAGGAAGCTGGTTGCAATAAATTGTTTTGGTTGTTGGATCTCTCCATCTACAATGAAGATGATTTTTTTATATTTAAATTTATCTAGACAATTTTTTTTTTTTGAAAGGGTGGTTGAGTTTTGGTGATCTATTTGAGTCATATTTAATTTAAACATTTGAATGTGTCATATAACGAAATGGAGAATCAGGTTAGCAATATATAATTAAGCAAGCTGATCTTAATGTTAATGAAACTGGTGACCTTTTACTTCTACCAGAAAATTCGATGAGCCTTTTCTAGATACGTTGTTGATGATAGAATAAGATTAGCCGATTTGGCACAAACAGTACATTGCAAAAGGGCCATGTGATTCAGATCATGAAATACATTGGAATGTGTGATGCTACCTTAATTCGGTTCCTTTACATGTGTCTATCCTCAGCCAGTCATGTTTTGCTGACTTAGTCACAACTGTTTGCTTCCGAGTGCAAATCCTGACAAATGAATTTTCCGGGCTTGTTTAAAAATAATTTTTTAATACAAATAAATTTATCTTAAAAATCGTCTAAGATCACATCATTTCTTTTAATATATACTTTATATAATGTAATGATAATTCTTGCTAACGTATGCAACATGAGCCATACGTTTACGAGTTAATATTAGATGTTGTACCTAATAAAGCCACTGAAGAGGACAATTGAACGTAATATGTTTCTATCAGGCAATAAGCATAAACAATTCGGTCGATTAAAAGATTGTCAACTAAATTGTCTCATTGTTCTGTCTTATGATTTTTATATTCTCAATTATTTGCCACCTCACAAATAAAACTTTCACACGCAGCTGTCAATTGAAATTTGAACACTGTTGCCTACTTGCTTGGCTATCTAAAGTTAAAAAAAATAAATTAAAACGCGTTCATATTTATTTATCCAGTTTAATGTAAAACACTAAAACGTCTCTCTTGCTCTTGCACCTTGTTTTGTGCTGAATGGATGCTCTCAGGTGTACCACACCTCACCATGCCTATAATATGACCCATCTTCTCTAACATAACTTCCGCAAGTACATTCCTCCATTATTACAAAAAAAACCATAACGGGTATATCTTATTTAATTCTATTCCTTTTTTATTCCTATTCTTATGTGGGTTCTAGGCTTCTTCTAGCTTAGGTGTTCATTAATAAAATTAAAAAAGTTTGGTGGCGCGTGGATCATTCATTATTTCATTTACTTGCCTAATATGCATAATAACAACCAACCAAGTACCATTGCGAATCCTACGTCAAAAATGATAATGTGATGATTAAACATTTGAAATGGGAAAATGTCAAATATCATGAAAAGTATATCGTTATATTGACATTCAAAAAAATTCAAATTAACATCGCTCTTCACGGGCAATAAGTTATAACAATCCTTCATGATTCTAGCCGTCAACGTGAAGCATATTCCTCTTGTTGGCTGTGACAACAATTTTCCTTCTTCCCTTCAATAGCACTATGACACTATCTACTCATTCACCGTCCTAACCATGTTGCGCCATGCCAGTGGCTGTTTTGGTTGTAGCCAACAACATATGAACATAACAAAAACATAGATTAGGCGTAAAGTGGGACCCACCACCATGTGCATGTGCCACTTGTGGGGACCCCTTTTGCTCCTTTGCTCATTTTTCTTCCTTCAAGCACAACTGCGAATTTTTTTTATTGTTAAAGACAAAAAAGACCATAAAGTGTCCCCACTACAACGTTCGAGTTTCGACCCAATCTTTAATGTTGGTTTGAATTAAATATATATAAAAGCTCAATTAAAAGCAAATTAATACCCTTCCATTCATTTCATTGGCCAAGTATCTTATTATAAAACTACGTGCGCTTTATTTTCGGACCCGTAAGCGAATTTACCCTTTTAAGTCGGTGATAAATCAGTAAAATAAGTGAACGTGGTCGTCCTTTCACGCCGAGAAAACGGCGTGGTAGCATGATCGTGTTCATGATACGTCGTCGTTTAGTCAAAACTTTCTAGTTTCTATAATACACATATTTTAGTAGTATATTTTGGAAAACGTTCCTATTCAGATTTTCATATGTATGAAGTGTGCTTCCAATTAAATTCACGTTATTTTTTGAATAATGTTGACTAGTACGTGTGAAGTGTGTTTTCAATTAACTTCATGTTTTTTTAATATGTTAATAATTTAAGTATATATGTAATAAATACATCTAACTGATAATTTTCATTTAAGGAAAAACTAAAAAAAATATTTTACAACAAAATAGAAATTTATCACACAAAATCTAAAACAATATGTATGAGAATTGTTATAAACTTTTAATATCTATCTTTAATTTTTACTGAGAATTTTTGCACAATAATCTTGTAAAGAAAATATATTATGTTTAAAATATAAAATTATAAACTTGATATTCGTAATTTTAAATTGATATCAAGCTAAGACCCAAAAAAATTGATTTGATTTTAAGTTTACTATTTAAAGTATATTTTCGATATTAGTTTAGGTGTTTATTAATGAGGAAGATTTTAAAATTTTCCATCAATAAAAGAAAAGAACATCATCAAGATTATTTAGCAACATTTACGTAAGATTTTCTACAATAATAAACAAAATATTGTTATGATATATTACAGAATATTTCCTTAATAACATCCTCGTATTTTGAATTTTTTTTTACAATATAAACGGTCATCATTTGGTGTTATTAGACCATTAAAGAATACATTATGCACTGCAGTGCAAACCCACCAAAATGAAAGCGACAAGGCCGCAGCCCATAGCATAGAACGCTTTTGAGTTTTGTGGGTCATTTCTTCTGTTCGGTCTCTGAGAGTTAGTGAGTGCTAACCAAAGGAAGCTTTTTGAGTAAGCAAACCGCTTTTTCTCTCCCCTCAAATCTCGCACCCCATTAGGCTCTTCTAGTTTCTATTCACTCCCTCACTCTCTCCCCAAGAGTTTCTTTTTTGCCATTTGTTACCCTCTGCTCTGCAAAACCCGTTAACCTTGTGTTCTTATACTTGCCAGAATGCGATAGTTTCCTTCGTTCCTTGTAGCACCCTTTTGCTTAGTTTAACTGAAAGCTTCGTCTTTTCTGTTAGGCCTTTCATTTGGAAGTGCATTTGCATCAAGGGGTTGCTTATTTGAGATTTCCGCGGTTAGGTTAAGATGTTCACCGAAGGCCTTGACAGAAATGCACTTCGATGGGTTAGAGAGGTAACCTTCACTCGTTAATCCCCCACCCTTTTGATTTTCTTTCTTAAAGTTTGATTTTTTTTAAGGGTGCATCAAAATGGGGTTTTCTTAATTCGGCTTAATATTTGTAAAGTTGTGATTTTTTTTTTTTTTAATTATTGTTCTGGTGCTCTGGAACAACATTACCACTACATTGAGGTCACGTTAATGTTTGTAATGTTGTGTTTCTTTTCTTTTGTTTTCTTTTTGTGGGTTAGTGTATAGAGGGAAGTTTCATTCTCCAAGTCCACCTTGAGATCACATTTGTGTTTGTGAAAATTCTTATTATTTGTTTTGTCGTTGTTGGTGATTAGAAGGAAGTCCCGTTCTCAAACACTGCATTGAGATCTCGCAATGATCCCATCAGTGGAATGACGAGTGGTGCTGGCAGAGGGTTTGGGTTACCGCCCCCATCAAAATTCAGAAGTGGGCATCTTCCTACTAATGCAATCCCTATATCAACAGTTATGCGGGGTGAGACTGGCGACAGTGGTTCAAATTCTGATAACGATGACAGCATCGAATCGGAGGAGGAGGTTTATGGTGGCAGGTATTCATTGGATTCGTCACCACAAGACCGAAGAGTCCCCGATGGTGCTGCTAGGAGATATGGGAACCTCACTCGACCCAGGTATGCAAGTGATTATACATATTCCGAGGTCAGTTCTTCCAGGGAAACACTGGTTGGGAGACCTGGTACTGTGAGGGATCCATTGATGAGGGGGGCAACAAATGTAAGGCAGAGTGGCTTCACAGAGGATGATTCATCGGATTCTGCAGCCAGCTCCGAATTCTCTACCACACAGGTAGGAGGAAGTATCAATGGAGCACTGCCAAGAAGTAGAACTTATTTGTCTGAAGGGTATGCTTCTAGTGTGCCTTCAAGGATGAATGTGAAAAGTACTGCAGAGAAGGTATGGAATGGTGGATATGATATAGATTATTGAAGTGCACGGTTGTAATGTGCCTACAGTACTACTGAAAATGATATGACTGTGGCTAAGAAAGTTTTATGTAACTTTTGTACCTGATATTTCTTTTAGAATAATTGTTAATATTGATTTTTTATTTATTTATGAAAATGGTTATAAAAAGTATCATTTTTAGAATAGCATTTTTTTACTAATTAATATGAATTTGATCATGCAAAGTACTTCCCACAGTAATTTAAAATTTATATTTGATAAGACAGATACTGCATCACAACTATTGTTGTATGGGCGGTGTGTCTCTTCTTTGGCATTCATTATTTCCTAATAAATTTCTCATCTTTGAATTAGCCGCTTCACTGGTTACCCACTAGTATACAACTGTATTGCTGAAAATTAGTCTAACTTCTTGAATTGTGTTATGAAATCCCCAGAATGGAAGAATATCTGATGATGAGGATGATGACATTCCCAGTGCACCCCCATTTGCTGGTTCTACTCAAGAGATAAGACAAACACGTGAGGAAATTCCTGCTTCAAGAGTTGATGCTACTCCAAATAAAGCAGAATCAAGTTCTTTGAAATCCATGTCCAGGGATAAGATAGAAAACCATGTTGAAAATGGGAGCCCTGACCAATTTGCTAGGTTAGTATATTTGATAATAATTGTATCTCTCAACATTTGAGTTCTTTAACCTCTTTAAAACTGCATGCCTTCCCAGCCAAACAAGTTATAGGAATGTATAGCAGTCGGATATTATTTGATCTCGATTTATGTTCACAGAACTGCTACTGGTTCAGAGGCTGCTACATCTTCAAATTCACACCCACCTCGCCTTCCAACATTTCATGCAAGGTATTTCTTGTGTTCTTCATTGTGCTGAATACTTTTCTCCTTGAATGTGCGCTAATATGTAAATTCATTTTAGTGCTCTTGGGCCATGGCATGGAGTGATTGCATATGATGCTTGTGTGCGTCTTTGCCTTCATGCTTGGGCAATGCAGTGCATGGAAGCTCCTATGTTTTTGGAAAATGAATGTGCTTTACTTAGGGACGCATTTGGGTAAGTTAAGGCTCTTCCTCCACTGCTCTTTCTTCCCTCTCCTTCCTCGAGTCTTGATGTATTTAGTTTCGGTTAAGATGCTACTGCTTTATGCTGCTGTGTAATCCATGAATATAAATAAGTGTTGTTGAGTAGATAATATCTTGTAGAGAATCTAAAACAGGTATTCAGTATGCCATGCTGAGCTGGCCAAAACATTTTTTAAAAAAAAAAAAACTATATTTTGCTGCAACCGTGAAACAAGTAAACATTGAGCTTGCATGATTCCATTGAGAAAAATTGCTGGTTCAGGAACAACTAGGATAAGAAAAACCATATTTGAGCCAATGGACGCCTTTCTTTTCCAAAGCTTTCCACAACTTCTCTTGGCACTTGATCTTATTCTTTCCCCAAGTCATTAAAAACCATTTGCAAGTCTTTTTTTTTTTGCTTTGGTACCTTTCCATTAGCTCCTATAGAAGATAAATAACTTCTATTGTAGACCTTCTTGGCATAAAACGAAATTGATTCACTGCAACTCCAATCTTTATTCTTAATCTATTCTCAATCCCCTATATATTCTGACTAACAATGTTGTCCTTGATTCATTTTCTGAACTGTTATGATTTTTAGATATAAAACTGCCTTCACCTAACATCTTATGCTTTTGGGGATGTTGGTCCTTGACAACTACTTTGGTTCTTATTGGTTTTTTGTTTTTGAATATGTAGATTAACTATAGTTTTTTTAATAGTTGGTCCTTGACAACTACTTTGGTTTTTATTGGATTTTTGTTTTTGAATATGTAGATTGCGACAGATACTATTACAATCAGAAGATGAACTAATGGTGAAGTGCAATGCAGAGCCTTCCAGTGAGGGTGTTGCTCCAAAACCCAAAAAACTTATTGGCAAGATGAAGGTGCAAGGTGCATTCTCTGGTTATCTTTTACTAATAAAATTATTTAACTTATTCCAAGCGAGTCTTTGTTGAGACTTTCTTCACTTTGCAGTTCGTAAAGTTAAAATGGGCTTGGACCCTCCTACTGGCTGTAGCATGTCATCAATCATGACACACAACATTAAAATGGAATCTGTGCGACACCGTTTCTCCAATTTGCAATCATCACTATCTGCTGGATGGCAAGCTCTCAGAAGAATTCGATTTGTACCACGTTTGCCTGCAAATGGTTCCTTGGCTCGACAGAGCTTGGCATATGTGCATGCGAGCACCCGTTACATACAGCAGGTGTCTGGACTCCTGAAAGTTGGTGTTGTAACAACTCTAAGGAATAATTCATCATCCTATGATGTTGGGCAAGGTATGTAAGAATGCAACATGCATTATAATTATTCATTATCACTATGCATTGTTGGTTGTGGTACTCCTTAGTCCTTACTCATGTGTAATAATAACATTCTTATCACAATTAAAATTAAAATTGCATTGTAGCTAGAGGTTGACATAAAGGTAGGAATAAAGATTGAATAGAGTCAACATAAAAGTCGTCCAATTCCTACTGTGATCTGTAAGGTCTTATTGACACGTGTGTCTTTCCCTGACCAAAATTGGGAAACTTTCTCTCAAATTTTTATTACTAAAAAAAAAGAATTGTGCTCTAGCTTAAGGTATACTACTTGGCTGGAACTAACCTTATCAATGGTTATGAGAGATTCCTTTAGATGGTATTTCTGTTACAGCTTGAGTTAAAAAAAAAATTCGATTCCATTTTATTATAACGAGTTATTGCTGAATTTGTGGATCTTCGGTTGACTTTTATACTTCTTTACATGTTTTATTACTTTAGTCTGTGATTCATGATGTTGCTGTTCTAAATAAACCTACTTGATTCTCATTTCACTAGTTTGGTTATTGTTCGTTCCACTTTATTTATTTTTCTATCTATGCATGTGATCAGAGACATACTCATGTTTCTTAAGGCTGAAAAGCACAGTTGAAGATGATGCAATAAGGTTGCAGCCTGGATCCAGTGAAGTCCATATGTTGTAAGTTTTACATGTTTGTTTTTTGTCTTTTTAATCTTTTATGATTGCACCTCTTGAATAAATTTCTGAATAATTGTACAGTTTTCCGGATAGCCTTGGAGATGATTTGATTGTTGAAGTTCAAGATTCCAAGGGAAAGCATTTTGGCCGTGTTCTTGTCCAAGTGGCTACTATTGCTGAAAATCCGGTAATACTGTATGTTGCTTATTTTTCTGGACGTTATTGGTGCCCGTCACGAGTGATGATCATCATGATAGAATTCATGTTCAACTGAAACAGGCTGACAAATTACGCTGGTGGCCTATTTATCGTGAACCAGACCATGAGCTTGTGGGCAAGTTACAACTGTACATAAATTATTCAACAAGTGCAGATGACAATAGTCATCTTAAGGTTAGTTAATGTGAACAGTGAGTTGTTTGTTTTGTGGAGACATATAAGCTGTAGCAGTGAGAGCCTCAGATCTTGTGAGCTGTTCTTTCTTAAACCACCATAAAAAAACTAGGGATTCTTCTAACTGATAAATTATTTAAAATAGAAAAGATAATCATATTGCCTGGTAAATTCCCAGGGCTTATATAGATAATTGAAGTTTTTATTTTTTATTTTGTAGAATACATGTTATGATATCTAGAACTGAATTTACATGATAACATTACAAGCCATTGTGTTTTTGGGCTGCCAAAAATATAATCCTATTTGATTAAGTATTTTGATTTTAATGTTAAACTTTATTTACATTCATTCATCAGACATAAATTGTGTGATTTTACAGTTTAGCGTAGATGCAATGTAAGGATATGTTTAGTTTCAAAGACAATTACAAAATTGCCACATTGTTTACTTGTCTGCCATGATATGTTGCCATCAGACATACTTTGTTTCTTGTTTTCAATGATTTGTATAGGAAAAGTGGTCCTGAAAACAGTGAAAACAGGAAACATTTCTCAAATAATATTGGCCCAAATTTTTTCAATTCATAGGCAGGTGTCACTCTCTGCCAACCCCCTTTCAGCCTTTCCTTGTATGTATCCTCTACAGAAAACACAAAGAAACAAAGATATCATTATTCTTTGACAACATATCAGAAATGGGAAGATGAAAATGTTTCATGTGCTTTATGTTGGAGTATTCATTTGCTCAATGATGTGCTATTTAAAATTCTTGAGTTTTCTAATATATAGTGCCTTGCGTATTCACAATCTATTGTCTTTTCTTGCAATCCCAGTATGGTTCTGTAGCAGAGACAGTTGCGTATGACTTAGTTATGGAAGTTGCAATGAAAATCCAGGGATTTCAGCAAAGAAATCTATTGTTGCAAGGTCCATGGAAATGGCTTTTGACACAGTTTGCATCCTATTATGGGGTATCTGAGATATATACCAAGCTGCGGTAAAGTGAAGTGGATTTGCATTTTCCCCCTGAATATTTGATTTCTTATATGTGTAGTTTCACACTTTTTCTAATTATACTAATGGTGTTCATAACAATCTGTTTAAATAGATATCTATCTTATGTCATGGATGTGGCTACACCTACAGCAGACTGCCTCAACTTGGTGTATAACCTGCTAGCACCTGTTATCATGAAAGGCAATAGCAAGACTTCTTTGAGCCACCAGGAGGTATCATTGACATCTTTTAATTCAAGTGAATATAACTTCAACTGCTCACTGCAATGTACTGTATTTTAGATGCAGTCAACATACTTGAACTGATTGTTTTGGTAGCATTTGCTTACTACTAAATACATTATTTTTTTGTCATGTCTAACATGGTATGCTTTTTGTTCATCTCCAGAACCGAATACTAGGAGAGACCAGGGATCAAATTGAACAGATACTTACACTTGTTTTTGAGAATTATAAATCACTTGATGAGTCTTCTTTCTCGGGTATCATAGAGGTTTTCAGACCAGCAACTGGTCTACCAGCACCAGCCTTGGAACCTGCTGTTAAACTCTACAAGCTTCTTCATGATATCTTATCTCCTGAGGCTCAAACTGCATTTTGTCATTATTTCCAGGTTAGAGAAACTTGAGTTTCTTTTATGATGTCAATTGCTTATTGTATTCACATATCAATTTACTTGACAACTAGTATCTTCCCAGGTTGCTGCAAAAAAGAGGTCCAAGAGGTACCTGAGTGAAACAGATGAATATATTACACAAAATAATGAAAGCAGTTTGATGGATGGCATGGCTATGTCTACTACTTACCAGAAGATGAAAACCCTATGTATAAATCTTAGAAATGAGATCCATACAGATATCCAGATTCATAATCAAAATATACTTCCTAGGTACTATTTGTTTCTTAAAGCATCTTGTATGTATTTAGTTTGCTAGAATTTTGATGCAGGTTGTGTGTATCATTTCTCATCTTTATGTTCACTCTTAAAAGAACTTAGCTTTATTTTTTTTTGGTCTTTGTTCTTGTTTATTGCATTTTGTATTTTACTTGTTTAACTGTTTATTTTGGTCTCTTTAACCCCAACTGTTATCTTGAATCTGTATTCACATGTGACAGCATACCTTTCTTAGTGAAATGATTACTTTGTTTTAAGCTTGGCTCAGGCATAGAATCATCATTTTAATTGCTTTATTAGATGCATTTCAAACTCCATCTTCTTTAGTTTTATGTATTCTTGTGTGTTATATTAGTTTGTCTAACTACTATTGTAGGTTAAAGGTTCTAATGTAGCTGGTTCAATATTTTCACAGCTTTGTGGACCTGCCAAATCTTTCTTCTTCCATATACAGCACAGAGCTTTGCAACAGATTAAGAGCCTTCCTCATATCTTGTCCACCAACAGGCCCATCAACACCTGTGGCAGAACTTGTTATTGCCACATCAGATTTTCAGAGAGATCTTGTAAGCTGGGGTATTGGGTACGTGCTACTATGCTTTTTAGTTGGTATAGCCCTGTTTAAGTCCTAGAATGAATCCCTACTACTACGCAAGTCTAACTTGTTTTATTTCCTTCTTAGTCCTATCAAAGGTGGAGTAGACGCAAAAGAGTTGTTCCATTTGTATATTCTTGTTTGGATACAAGATAAACGTCTATCTTTGCTGGAGTCGTGCAAATTAGATAAGGTACTTATTTTTAGCATATAACAATAATATTGTCATATTCCATTTTGTGTCTTCAGGACTTCATCATATTCCCTTTAGGTGATCTAGGTTTCAATGAACCATTTGATTTTGAAGGATACTTCAAAACTGGTCATATGTTAACTGCTGCATCACTTCAGTGGTAAATTGTTTTGTGACAGCGGGGTTGTCTAAAATCTAAATGCTGTTGCAGGTGAAATGGGCTGGAGTTAGAACACAACATTCTACTACTCCCTTTATTGATGATATGTATGAGCGGCTGAAGGAGACATTGACAGACTATGAGGTCATCATTTGCCGCTGGCCAGAATATACGTTGGTCTTAGAGAATGTATGCCAGTTCCTATTATTTCTTTCCCCCCTTTTTCCCCGTCAATTTCAGAGGCTATCCATTTCCATTTTTAACTTTTGATCTCTCCTATAAGCAAATACCTGTGCTAAGTTTTATTTTTCTTAAATTATTGCTCATAAGAAAAAGGCATATTTTAGCACTGGAGTTTTTATTCCTTGATTCTAAGTGTTATTGTATGAGATGGACAAAAGATTGAAGGATGAGTTTGATTATTTTTTTTTTTTTTGAAAAAATTGATAACAGGCCATTGCTGATATTGAAAAGGCCATTGTGGAAGCTTTAGACAAACAATATGCGGATGTATTATCTCCTCTCAAAGAAAGCATGGGTCCTAAGAAATTTGGGCTTAATAAATATGTCCAAAAACTTGCCAAACGATCTACATGTGCCTATGTGGTTCCTGATGAGGTGAGTTGAATTTCTGAAAACTCAAGTGTTCTTCTGGCTTGTATATATTTTGTTTTTGTTTTTTGATAAGCAAATATTTTATACTTTGTTTGTGTTTGAACTTACATCACTTTTTTCAGCTTGGAATTCTTTTGAATTCCTTGAAGAGAATGCTCGACAGCTTGCGCCCTAGGATTGAATCCCAGTTCAAGACATGGGGTTCTTGCTTGCCACATGTTGGAAACACCACACCTGGTGAGCGACTTAGTGAGGTGACAGTGATGCTGAGAGCAAAGTTCAGGAACTACGTGCAAGCTATTGTGGAGAAACTTGCAGAGAATGTTAGTAGCCTTTGGAAAGCAAATTTACTGTAGTTAGGATATTTAACTTAAGTTGGTAGAGCACTACTGCAGTTAGGATATTTATGCACATATCAATGTTTCAAATATTCGAAATTTCTGGTACTCAATTTTTTGGTTTTTATAATAGACTAATACTTCAAATGTGTCTCATTTCGGTTGTGCCTGGGAAGTTACTGTTTTCTTCATATTTATGCGGTGCATGATATCTCAATTTTTTGTTCCCATTTCAGAATAATGTTAAAGTATTCACGTATCCTAATATCATCTGCTATATTGTTCCAGGCAAAGTTACAGAATACCACAAAATTAAAAAAGATTCTTCAAGATTCGAAGGAAACTGTGGTGGAGTCTGATTTAAGAACTAGAATGGAGCCACTGAAAGATCAGTTGGCTAGTACCATAAGTCACCTGCACACTGTCTTTGAGACTCATGTTTTCGTTGCCATATGTCGAGGTTATTGGGATCGTATGGGACAGGTCAGTTCACTTTCATCCGGATTTCGTTGCCTTACCTTGAGCATTTTTAGATTTCAGACTCTTAAGATATTAATTGCATCATATTAATTGTATTTCTATTTAACAGGAAATTTTAAGTTTCTTGGAGAACAGAAAAGAGAATAGATCGTGGTACAAAGGTTCAAGGGTCGCTGTTTCTGTAAGTAGCTACCTAACAGCTTAATTATTAACAGTGTGTTTTTATTTGTACCAAGTGAGGAAGAATGACAAAGATGTTCTTTTATACACTGCTTGTTTCGTTAAAACAACAATGCACGTGTCTGTCCTTGATTTTTTTAGGCATCAAAGACTACTGATACCATATTGATTTCGACATAGTGAATTTAGCCCTTGATTGTTTCGAAGTTATGAGATTATTTTTCATACTTTCTAATGAACACATTCCAATGTAAATATGTGTTTCACATTACTTAACTCTTAAACCAAACCAGTTTGATAACAGTGTATTTGCTTGGTTAGATATGAAAACAAAAAATGCATGTTTCTTTCCATGAGATTTGATGGTCCCAAAGAACATTGTTGTATATTGATTACAGGATGGTGAATGTGCCAAAAATGCATCCCTTGTCTTGTTTCTATGTGCTACGATTTCTGACCTGAAGTAATATGTGCAGATTTTGGATGATACCTTTGCTTCACAAATGCAACAGCTTCTAGGAAATGCATTGCATGAGAAAGACCTGGAGCCACCTAGATCCATCATGGAAGTTCGTTCCATGCTATGCAAGGATGCTCCCAATCACAAGGACAACACTTTTTACTATTAGGCCAATTCTACATGTAAATATGAAGAGAGGAATACACGGGGGTAAAAGGAGAATGGATCACCAATTTTGTAGTAGGAGCAAGCAACTCAACTGCTCCAAGAATGTTTGATGCGCTTTTCAATGGGAATAGTATTTTTTTTTATACATGGTATATATACAGTAAATTACTCATTGTAATACTTGGTAGTAATATATATAATTAATTAGTTTTTGCATTCTATTAATCAAAGCTTAGCCTTTTGATTAACTAGTGGCAGTGTCTAACGGCACTAATATTTTGTTTATAACCAATATGTTAACTAAATAATATATGCTCTAATTACAAATTTAATTAATATGTACGATAAGAATTAGTGCTGATTTTTATGATAAGAAATGACCATAAAAGGCTCATAAACCCAAATTGAGTCTAGAAACTACACAACCATGATTTTTCTTTTAAATGAGAAAAGTTTTACATTATTGAATGAAAGCCTTAGTTTCCACAAAATCTAAATTCATGCTATTTAATTTATGAGTGTATTCTAATATAGAAAATACCTTTCTGACACAGAATTCAGCATTCTGATTCAATAATCAAAATTCATACATCCTCATAACACGTGGGAGGTATGGAGTGTTAAACTATAGGTAACAATCATTGGTTAGGAATAACTAACTCAACTAACTCTGGATAGGTAACTAATTAAAGATTTGTTATTTAACTAACTTTCAATCTTTGAATTATTCCTAACACTCTCCTTAATTCAAAGTTGCATTTACACATATAATTCCAATTGAATCTCTTAACTCTCTAAACCTTTCTAACTTCAAAGCTTTAGTAAAAATATCTGTCAACTGAATTGCAGTTCTGCGGTGCTCTAGTTTCAGCGTCTCATTGTTGACTTGATCTCTTAGAAAATGAAACCTTGTTTCAATATGCTTGCTCCTTCCATGAGATGTTGGATGCCTTGCCAAATCAATGGCTGATTTGTGGTCCACCAGCAGCTTCACATTGCTTTTACTCTTCACTTGCAATTCTTTCATCAAGGCATCTAGCCATACTGCTTGACATGCAGTTTCTTAGCCTGCAATGTGCTTTGCTTCACAAGAAGAAAGTGCTACAACATGTTCCTTTGTAGAGGACCAAAAGATTGGTGCTCCTCCAAAGAAGAAGATATAACTTGATGTGCTTTTCCTGTGACACTTGTTTTCACACCAATCTGAATCAAAATATTCAACCAAATATGGTTCTACACCAGCCTTTCCCTTTGGAAATAGGATTCCAAAGTCCACTGTCCCTTGCACATATCTCAATATCGTTTTTGCGGCTAACAAGTAAGACTACTTTGGCTCTTGCATGAATCTACTGATTAACCCAACATTAAAGCTTAGATTAGTCCTTGTATTGCACAAACATCTCGAGCATCCAACTATCTTTCTGTAATAAGTAGGATCAACCAAATCTTCATCTGTATCATTCTTAAGACAAGTCCAACTTCAGCTGGTGTTCCTGCTGGATTGCTTTGCTGCATGTTGAACCTCTTCAATAGACCTTTTGCATATTTAGATTAATGCATCACCGTACTATATTGAGTCACTTTGAACTCAATTCTCAAAAATTAAGTGAGGAGTCCAAGGTCACTTATCTCAAATTCATTCATCATTTGACCTTTGAACTTGTTAATTGCATTCTCACTGCTACCAGTAATTAGGAGATCATCGACATATAGACACATTATCAATTTGTTTGCTCTCTCACTGCATTTCCAGCATTTCATATAATACCCTGAGACCTGGCGCGGCTGGCGCTGGATTTTG
This sequence comes from Glycine tomentella, assembly GCA_007407185.1. NCBI lineage: Eukaryota > Viridiplantae > Streptophyta > Magnoliopsida > Fabales > Fabaceae > Glycine > Glycine tomentella. The sequence continues at coordinate 1,142,498 of PYAF01003299.1, forward strand.
CGCGGTTAGCGCCAGGCCCTTTTGTGAGAAAACTGTTTTTGAAGTGCGGCGCGATCAGTGCCAGGGTTCACGCGATTAGCGCCAGATGCTCTGGAAGTTGACGCCTGGAGCGCCAAAGTGGGGCCAGGGGCGCCACCAGTTTCACAGCCCGCGCTGATGGCGCCATGAGTGGCGCTGGTGGCGCGGGAAGTGGTCTGGAAAACCCAATTCCCCTGGTTTTCCACGTGACCAGCGCCAGGTGTGGCGCGGGTGGCGCCATAACCTCTGGAAGTTGGCGCTGGTGGCGCCAAAGCCTCTGGACTGCCACGCGGTTGGCGCGAGAGTGGCGCTGGTGGCGCCACGGCCACGGCCATGGTGGCGCGGATGGTGCCAGAGGTGGCGCGAGTCGCGCCAGACCTCTGGCAGGCCACCTATATAAAGGCAAAACGCGATTTTCAGAAAAAAAAAATCATTGTTCCTCTTCCTCCCTGAGCCCAGACCACCATTGATGCACCTTAGGACCTTTATATCTTCATTATAAGCCATTAAAACACCTCCTAATCACTTCTAAACTTGATTGGAACCGTTGGAGAGTTAAAAATCCAGCCTAGTTTGTGAGAAAACCCCCAATTCTTTGAATTCTTCAGAGGGTGAGCTTTGAAGGGGAAAGAAGCTGGCCCCAGGACGCCAGAGCTAGGAGAAAGACTTCCCCAGCCTTTCTCTATTGATTTGAGGTAAGAAACATAAGTTTTAACCGTTTAATTTGTGGAATGGGAGATTGGATGAGTAGTGACCAATTGGTTATAGGGCTGGAATTAGGCTTAAGTTCTTTAGAAAAGTGTAGTCAGGAGGTTGTTCTGAGTAATACGAAACTGAAATTAAAATTGTGATGAAGTTTAAATTTGGCTCTGGGAAGGAAGAAGTGTATGTAAATAGGCGGTACTGTGACCTATATTAACTCAAGTACCTTTACAAAAATTGATCATAAGGTCAAATAATCGGTGAAAATGTGTGAATATATCTGGTTTGGTTGAGTGGAACCATTATTGGTTCTTGAGATTAATAAAGCTTTGAATTAGGTTGTATAGAGTCTTGAGGAGACTCTGAGGCCTTAGTCAGGCTGAGACAGACCCTTGAGGGTCAATGCATGGCCTAGTAAGAGCTGGGCTAAGATAAACCTTAAGTTAGAAGACATAACTGTTTATAAAAAGGAAGGGTGTTGCCTTCCATACAAGCGGGTGAATACCGTTTCTGATTGTCTACTTCATGCCTATTGTAGGGCGTGAGACACATAGCACTGGTGGAGGTCACCACGAGACTAGGAGAGCTGATTCTGAGCTGAGACCAGGTAAACTCAGTGTTTTTGGCGAATGTTTCCCCTGCTTGTGTTCACTACACCCTAAATGGGTGATTGTGTGATGTATTGTGCATGCTGATATTGTATGATGCTGTAATACTGTTATATGTATCAGATGTGATAATATGTGGTGATGGCATACTGTAAACGAAATGCTAGACTGACCCTGAGATGGGGTACATTTGTATTGATTACATTAGCATAATGTATGCTGTGTTGGATTTTGATTGATGATGATGATACTGTGTGTTATAATTGCATGAGCATTTACTGGCCAGTAGATTGAGGAACTATGGACCCCATTGGGAATGTGCCCTTAAGTGGATGATCTCCCTTGAGATAATCCATAGGCGTCCATGTAAATCCTGAGTAGATGTGCCTTTAAGTAGATGATCCTATTCAGGTGTTGGGCGGCAAGTCCTGAGTAGATGTGCCTTTCAGTAGATGATCCTACTCAGGCATGAGTCCTGAATAGATGTGCCCTTCAATGGATGATCCTATTCAGGTACTCAGTGTAAAACCCTGAATAGATGTGCCCTTCAGTGGATAATCCTATTCAGGCAAATTGTGTTGATTACATATGCTTGTTCTGGGCTGTTATGTACTTGCATCTTGTTCTTGTGAGCCGTGAAGGCTGATTGTATGATGAAGTTCTATATGATATGATTTTGTTATGTTATGTTATATGTATGTTTATATGCTGAGAAGTGAACCAGGGGGAGGGAAACCTCTGAGAACCCTGAGTTTACTGAGATGATTATCTCACCCCTGTTTGGGGCTATATTGCAGGAGTTGAGGCAGAGGTTACTGAGAAATCCCAAGGCAAAAGGCCTGAGCTGGGATAGAGAAGTGAAGAACCCTAGGCTTAGAAGACTGAGCTTGTTGGCTCACATTTTGTTTCATTTGTCTGTATTTTGATACCTAGGGAAACTTTGTATAGTTTTGAGAACTATGTATCTTGTAAAAGACAGAGATTCACCATATATGTATATCATGTGTATTTATATTGGATTCAGGCTTCCTTTATTATTATTTTCCATATTTGCTGCGTTACTCTGATATTCTGATAATGTTAATACGCCGAGTGCACACGGGGTGTTACATTTCACATAGACTCTATGTTCTGAGGTGCATTTCTCCAAAGCAATTTGGGACAAGAAGCTATCAATTCTCCTGTTCCAAGCTCTTGGAGCTTGTTTAAGCCCATAAAGTGCCATCTTGAGCCTATACACTTTGCTCTCTTTACCTCTAACCTCAAATCTCTGTGATTGATGAACATAAACTTCTTCTTCTAGGGGACCATTTAGGAAAGTAGACTTCACATCAAGTTGATGCATGGACCAGTTAGCATTGGTTGCAATGGCTATTACCAATCTAACAGTTTCAATCCTTGTCACTCGTGCATAGACTTCACCATAATTGATTCTTGAATTCTGCAATAAACCTTTTGCTACCAATCTGGCATTATACTTCACCACTTGTCCCTTAGGATTAACCTTTACCTTGTAGACCCATTTCAGTGCTATAGACTTCTTGTGCTAAGGAGGATCTACAAGTTCCTAGGTCTGATTCCTCTCAATAGAGTTGATCTCCTCCTTCATAGCTTTTAACCATTTTTCATTTGTCACTGCCTTTTCAAATTCAATAGGCTCAGCTTTTGCTACAAGTACAAAGTGCATGAGTTCACCTTTTGAGTTGACTACTGAGTCTTGTAATAGCTCATAGTCTCTCAAACGAGATGACAATTGACTTATCTTTGTTGATCTTCTCACAGATTGATCTCTACTGACATTTGATGCAATTGAGGTTTCTTCTTCTAGAAGTATCTTGGACTGAGCCTCTTTAGAGGCTGTTCCCTAATTCTATCTTCTATTCTCATCATATATCACATCCCTTCTTACAGTAACTTGACCATTCTCTGGATCATACAATTTGTAGCCACTAGTTGAGTGATAGCCTAACAAAATGTGTTGAGTGCCTTTGTCACCTAGCTTTCTTCTTAGCTGATCAAGAACATGTTTGTAGCAAATTGAACCAAATACCCTCAAGTAAGTCACATCTAATTTTAATCCAGTCCAGGCTTCTTCTGGTGTCATACCTTGAAGTCTCTTAGTAGATGATCGATTCAGAATATAAGTTGTTGTTGATACAACTTCTCCTCGCAAGTAGCTTGGTGGGTTTTTACTTTTCAGCATACACTCATCATATTCATTATTGTTCTGTTCTTTCTCTCAGCTATACCATTGTGTTGAGGTGTGCAAGATGGTGTTACTTCATTAATTAGCCCTTCACTTTCACAAAACTGTTTGAAATCATTTGACACATATTCGCCCCCACCATCTATCCTTAGGATCTTGATCACTTTTCCACTTTGCTTCATGCTTCCTCTTAATCAGGTAGATCCAAACTTTCCTAGTTAAATCATCAATGAACGAGATAAAGTACCTATTGCCTCCAGGAGTCTCCACTTGCATAGGGCCACAAACACCAGAGTGTATGATGCCAAGTTTCTCAATTGCTTTTGTGGGAAGATACTTGCTGAAGTTGTTTTTGGCTTGCTTGCATTCAATGCACTCCTTGCACACCTCTTTTAGGACTAAGACCTAAGGTAGTCCTTCAAACATTTTGTGTCTAGTAAGTCCTTGAAGTTGAGATGACCAATTCTATGATGCCATAACCACTCCATCTTGTTTTCTGAGGTTGCAAGACACCCATGCTTCAGAATATTCATCCTAATTCTAAAAGTCTTGTTTTGAGACAGGTTTTTTTTAATCATAAGTTTCTGGTCTTTATCAAACACTTTGAGAAAATTTTCCTCCATTCTCATAACAAACCTCTTTTCAAGTGTATGGCCTAGGCTTAACAAATTAGCCTTCATGCCAAGTACAAACAACACCTCCTCAATGACAATGTCTTTTCCATCCTTCCCCTTGAATGCTACTCTTCCAATATCTTAAGCAGTCAATGTACTATCATCCGCAAAGCGAACTCTGCTCTTGGATGATTCATTCATATTGATGAACCAATCCCTCTTCCCTGTCATATGTGTGAAGCAACCGAAATCTAAGTACCATGAGGAGTCACTTGATGATTCACTGCTAGTGGTAGCCATAAGCAATACAGGTTCAGAATTTGAGCCTTTATCTTGAGCTAGATTTGCATGATTACTGAGTTTGTTCTTGGAACCTTCTCCTTGCCAACATTCTTTGCATAATGACCAAGTTTTAGACAATTGTAGCATTTCACTTTTCTTTTGTCGAACTTTCATTCCTTGATTGCTGATGGAGTTTGATTTATTAGAAGTTTAGCATGCTCTTTTTCCTTTGGAGGATTCATTGCCTTCAGCTGTCACTTGTTCCTGGTTCTTTGTGGTGGTGTTTGAATTGTTTCCCTTCCATTATCCTTTCCCTTTCCCTTTGTAATTAGATCGTGAATGAAGTTCCTATTCTTGATGAGATCTTTGCTCATTGATCCTCATCTCATGTACCTTAAGAGAGTGTTGCAGTTCTTCAATCTATATTGTGTCTAAGTCCTTTGACTCCTCAATTGCAACAACTACATGATCAAATCGTGGTGGCAAAGTTCTCAATATTTTGTCTACCACTTGTTGATATGAGATTATCTCCTTACAGTCCCTCATTGCATTGACTAGTTCTTGAATTTTGTCAAAGTAATCTGCTACGGATTCTTTGTCCTCCATAGTGAGAAGTTCATATTTCCTTCTCAGTACGTGTCTGCAGCTTAATCTTTTTAATCTTCTTATTCTTCTCTCCATCTCCATATGTTTTCACTAGAATATCCCATGCTTCCTTTGGCCTGGAGGCTTTGGATACTTTATTGAATATCTTTGAATTCACACATTGGCATATGAAAAAACGTGTCTTTCTATTAAGTTTCTGTTGCTATTTAAAGGTCAGTCTTTGCTCCTCAGTGACATTCTTGTTAGGTTCTATAAAACTAATTGTCACTACTTCTGCCACATCTTGGAAGCCAAAAATCGCCAACATTTTGATCTGCCAGTTATCACATGCCATCAAAGACTGGCAGGGACCCCTGAACAATACGGTTGGGGCTTACCATGTCTGCACCCTGCTCCTTTTTTCAATCACAATGAGAGTACATGATTGGTTCTTCCTCATTTGTTCTTCTAACCAAGAACTCTCACTCAGCCAACGCACCTAACGAAAAAATGCTGGAGAAGAAGACTCAATACACAAAACTTGCAAGAAAACAGAAAGAATCTCTCAGGAAGAAGACACACTTCGTTGATGTCAAGCAATCAAAATTCTCTAACTAACATTCCTCACAGGTGTAGGATCTCACAGCTCTAATTCCATGTTAAACTCACTCAAATGTATTAAAAAATAAAGCACACAATTGAATGAATGAAAAATTATATTGATAGCAAACTTAAGAATACTGCATATACAATATTATAAACCTTGCTTATATAGCAGGTAAGAATCATTGGTTAGGAGTAACTAACTCAACTAACTTCCTGGATAGGTAATTAACTGAAGATTGGTTATTTAACTAACTTTTAATCTTTGTGAATTATTCCTAACAAGAGTAAAGTGTAACAATGGAGATTAATTTAATTTCAATATTAACTAAGAAAATAAATATGATAATTAAAATGTAGTTAATTAGCTACAAATTACCTATGATCTTTATTATTAAAATTAGTAACAAATTGTAAACTTTCTTATAGTGATTTGAAGTGCAACAATTTCTTCATAAAAAGACAAATGAAAATACAACACATAAGGATAATAATAAACTTGGACAAGCCTATTGTTCTACGGTGACCGGGGGATCTAATAGCCTACTAAAACCATAACATGCTCCCATAAGTACTCAGCCTAATTTTGCAGTGAGTTGAATCTTGAAAGGAAATCTAAAATATTTATGGTATTCAATCTATTAAACAATGTAATAATAAAAATAATACTCACCTTCTAATTGACTTCCTCTAATTTCTTATGAGCATATTTTAATACACACAAACACATCGAGAAAATTATGTTAAACTAATACTCTAAATATCGAGAAATTTCTTAAAATAAGATTCAGGCAATAAGTAAAATAATAATACAATCAGGGGGCAAAGAAAAAAAAGAGCAAAATGAAGAATATCCTAATTAAGTTTGTGGTTTTAGATATACGAATTGAGAATTGTTTAAAAAAGTATTATACTTGCGGTGCTTAACATTTTTCCAAGCAATGCTTCTGCCGCTCCAAGTAGCAATAGTTCTAAGCTGAGTAAGGCAAAAACAACATATCCTAATCATAAAATTAAAAATGAAATTAACAGCTATAACTGGTGCTAAGCCACCCAAAAAAATTGCTAAGAATAAAAGCATAAGAATTTTCCACGATTTTTTCATTTTCTTTCTTCGTGTTTCTTCAATCTTGACCATCTCTATGTCATGTTCAGTGACCATAGAAACGTAGTAACTAAAAGGAGAGGTCGATGTTGTGATGGCCAATCCAAAAAGGGCCACAATAACCATGGGGGTTACTATTGTCAACCCTTCTATTGCCTTCCTTATTGATTTGAGGAACAACTCCCTTATTTTATCCTTTTTTATTTTCTACAGCAACCTACAAATTAAAACTTATTAAATAAATAATGTATTATATTCAAATATATTAAACAATGTAATAAAAAAAATGTTACTCACCTTTTGAGTGACTTTTTTCTTGTGAGCATCTTTTAATAACTACTCCTCTAGATGAGTTATTTTTTCTTGAAACTTTTTCTTTTCTGCAATAATTAGTTAGGAATTATTATGCAATGCATAGTTATTACATGTCTATAATATTTATTAACATTCAACCTTATTATTATATATATATATATATATATATATATATATATATATGAATATTTGCATGAACTGTAATATGTAGTGCATATTATCTGATAATTTATCCATAGTGTATAGTCTACATAGTGTGGTCCTCTAGCTACTTCAAGAGCCTACATAGCTAGAAGCTACAATTTGTTTTCCAAATTTTATGAACTTACTATACACTAAGTGTTTCTTAGGTCATTACAAGAAAAATGACATATACCTACGGATAAAAATTGTCACTATAAGTAAAAAAATCTATAGGTAAATGTATGATATACTTTGTCCTACGGACGTTTATTTCGTCAACTTTGAGGGGGCGTATATCGACAGCTAATAGTCCTATAGGTTTTACCTACAGATTTTTTTCCACCTATAATTACATTTCATTGTCACTATAAATAGTACCTACAATTTGTAGTGTGTAGGTAAAAGTCAATAACTTTTACCTACGGTCTCAACTATAGGTAAAAGTCATTACTTTGAGAACAACCCAACAATTATCTATGCCCCCACTAATTATTATGGTGTCAAAAAGAACAACCTAACAAGCTTATTATAAAATATATAATTACAGCCTGAGAGAAGTAGCTATACAATTCTTAACAATGTACGTGAATTTTTTTTGCATCCATTGTCAGAGAGATTGCTATCAAGATTCAAGTTTGACAGTGCAAGAAGCTCTGGCACAAAACATAACAACATCAAATCAAAACTTCAATGCAGATTTCAGGCTCATTAAGTCATATTATATACTAGAAAGACATGATGAAGTTAACTTTTCACATTCAACAAAGTTCACTACCAATTACAACTGGTGCATTTATTATCTTCTTATATGATACACTAGCACTACAAATTACAAAAGATAGAGTGGTGGCATAAGAATTAAGAAAGTTTGTATCCTATACAAAATCACTGTAAAACAAAAACACCAAATCCTACAACCGGGAGGGCATGCCAAGAATGTGATAACAACACTTATCCCATTTCCAAAAAAAACAAAACAAGAAGGATCCAGCTTCTATTCGACGCATATATATCCCAAATACGAGCCTAAAAAATACTACGTTTAGCATATCAATTTTCAACGTTTAGCATATCCAACGTGCAATGTATGTTCAAATATCAACTAAACAAATTCAATTTATGAATAAAATGGAAAAACTCACGAAATACAGTTAATCGATTCCACACGTTAAATGTATGTTGGGTTGAATTCTGTCTCAAGGACAACTGGACAAGCCTGTTTTATCACTAAAGTCGTAGCCACTAATTGCATTCTCAACTAATTAATTATTTCTCTAAGCAACTAATTATTAGATTATTGTAACACAACAAAAACTTTAACAATTACTATTAACTATTAAGCACATTAAAACCTGCACTCCCTGTAAGATCTTAGAATTACCTTGATGGCCTTGCACTCTCTATGTGACGCATGACTCTTTAATGTAAACTATAGATTATAGATCCAAAATTATTTTCAACCCTAAAATAGAAAAATCACGTCAAACACATAAAAGATATGATGCTAACGTGTTCCGCGAAAAGTGAGTTTAACGTCACGTACATGTCATTTGTATATAAAGTTTATTGATGAAAAATTGTAAGAGATCTCATCTATTAAAATAAGGGTGTTACTTTGTAACTTAATATATAGGCCTGTTTGATTAATTACCGTTTCAAATATAATTTTAATTTTTTAAAATTAAAAAACATATTTGATTTAAGTTTTAAAAGTTTGAACTAAAAGCTTAGCTTTTAGTGAGATCAAGCAAAGGTAAAACAATTAAAACTATATTTCGGGTCTACCTACCAAATAATTGCTATTAATTTTTTAAAGTAAAAATGGTCATATGTTCACTAAAAGGTTTTATATATTATATTTTTTCTTTAAAATAAAATAAAATAAAATAAAATAAATCTTTTAATTTTTTATTTTAGATCTCATTTTCGTTGGATTGGCTCAGACTCGTACAGTTACATATATACACTTCCTTCGATATATAGTGCTTTCTTCCTCGTCAACGCATTCATCCAAATTGTTTTACTTACACAAACAAACATGCCAGTAACTCTTGTGAATTTATGGTACCCCTCGTGGGAAATATCGAGTAATTCGTGGAAACTGAGAAATGAAATAGAGTCCAAGTTCAGCTGTGTGACCGTGTCTACGCTTCATTGTACACGGAAGCACCAAAATAGCTGGTTAAATAAGGACAACACTAATTTCCAAAACATAAAGGGACAACACGTACTGAACAAATTTCATCCTCAATTTGAAGAACGTTAATCCTTATTCTCCTATACAATTGATTTCGTTAAATTCTATATGTTAATCAAATAATGAGTTCAAAAAACTATATCAAAACTACTTAAGTATTTATTGATCGATCTTAAGTAAAAGTGATAAGAGTTAGATTAATATCAAAAAGGGATCGGAAGAATATGAACTGCACAGCTAAAAATATATACTATGTGACTTTGGTCTCTTTTCTGATACTAAAAACAAATGGAGATGATTATTTGCTTCTCCTACCGGTTTTACTGAATCCTAAAATTGCATGTTATTGATTCATACGTAACTGGAAATGAGGGGTCCATGCATGCATGGATTTTAAGCAAATAAATTAATGAAAGTATTTCAATCTATGCCCGTGACCGACCACATCTCATGCACGACCCATCTAAGGACAAAATATCAAGTGATGTTCATTTTTTAATCTCCCCTACAGAATGACCATGTATGAGAACCTTCTAAGTTCTATAGATTTTAACACTTGTCTAATTCTTAACCATCCACATCTTTTTCTCAATGTACCTTTGAAGTTTCAATTATTTCAACAATAAGGCCTATGCCAACACTGTAAAGTTTTTCCAATACCAGTTCTAAATACCACCTTTCTGTAACAGCTGGATTCACTGTACTAAAATCCAAAAAGTGTCTGAAACCGGAGTTTGTCTATTTGCTTTACCCCAATGATCAATAGGCCATTTCTATCAGATTTATTTTCCTTTGCAAACGTCCTAATCATTGTTTGCAAGTTGAGCAGAATCTCAAACAGGTTAGAAATTTAACTCGATAAGGGTACGTTTATTCATTATGTCGTGTGTTACATCAATACCAAAATTGATGTACGTAGCACTATATATATTTTGTTTTTCATATGCTTGTATTAAGATGTATATGTTTTAAGTTTAATTATAAATTTTATCATCAAATTTTCATTATTTTACGAATTTTATCACTTAAATTTTATTTTAACAAATTTTATCATCTAATTTTTATAATTTTGTGAATTTTATAACTCAATTTTTCACACAAATTTTACTATATAAATTTTTTATATTTTTATATTTGGTAACAAAATGAAGTCATTTTATTTTAACTTTAACTCTTTTTTGAAATATCAGTGATTGTAAAATATGCAAAAATTAAAAACTGGTAAAATTCATAAAAATAAAACTTGGATGATTAAAATTTGCAAAATAAGAAAAGTTGAGTGAGAAAAGTACAATTAAGCCTATGTTTTAATTAAAAAATTAGGTCTAAAATTAATCATATATACAATTAATTTAGAGTAAGTATAAATTCTATGCAATCACAATCTAATAAGAAGTTTTTATACCATTATTTAATTACAATCATCATCATGTATGATAAATTTATTAATTTTTATAAT